>OMNN01025398.1:0-30827 GCA_900302755.1 Chromis chromis
ATTCAAAGTGAACCTTAACTATACATATAGGAGCAGTGGACTGCCGTGGTGCAGCACCAGGGGAGCAGTCATGGGTTAAGGGCCTTGCTCAAGGGCCCACAGTGGTGGTGACTGGGACAAGAGGTCGCTCTCACTTTCCCACCTCAACCTGTTGCCAGTCTGGGGGCTCGAACCGGCGACCCACTGGTTACAAGTTCGCTTCACAAACCACTAGGCCACCACTGCCAATAAAAAGTTTAGCCTGAAGTTTGGCCAAAAAGTCCCTGAATTTTTTGTCATGTGGCTGTTTGTGTCTTTTCTATTTTTATTTTTATTGAGAGACATAAAATAAAGTAATTTGGATGAAACATCATGATTTTAAGCCTAGATTATCTGAAGTTTTCCAACGAGAGGACAAAACACAGATGACTAGTTTGATGATCAATGATTCAATCTGTAATTTTAAGGGTTTTTTAAATGATTGCACGCCTTTGAAACCTGCCGGTGGGTTTTGGGGCTCAGAGGGTTAAACTCCACACTGTGCAGCAATGCTCTCTTTCAGGCATGTTGCTGTTGTCACTGCAGCTGTTCTCCAAATAGGGGATCCAGCACATCTGTAGTGACATCACTCATTGTGTGGTGGCAAAAAACATCATCCAGCTGTTTTTCCTTCCTCATTCTCAAATACAAACCTTTTCTTCTTGCACAAAGAAAGTAGCTACAGCTTTGTGTGCGTTTTGTTTTGTGTCCATCTAGTTGCAGTGCTGCGGAGTGAAAAATTACACTGACTGGGTCGAGACGCCTTACTTTAAAGATAATGGAATCCCTGCCAGCTGCTGTAAGACCAACGCCAACTGCTCACCTGAGACCCTGAAAGACCTCGACAAGGCTGGGAAAGAAGTGTACACGACGGTGAGTTTGGATCATGGCAAACCGTCCGACGGGGTTTATAGAACACTTTAAACGGCGCTCTATAAGTCTGTGTTCTTCTGCTGTGTAGGGCTGCTTTGCACTGGTGACCACTGTGATGGAGGGAAACCTGGGAATCATCGCTGGCATCTCTTTTGGGATCGCATTCTTCCAGGTACGTCACATGTTCTGCTCAAAATTAGCTTGAAGGTCAACTCAGGCTGAGGTTACCGTTATAGTGGCAAGTACACACAGAGCAGCAGGTAGCATCAGCAAGTCAGGACATTAGCCATGTTTCTGTAACATATTTTCATGTGTTTTCAAGTATTGCATGAGAAAAAAACTTTGTTAGCTGCAAAATTTGAAAAAAATATAAAAAATCCCAATTACATGAGCAGTTTTTACGAGGGGTGATTGATAAGTTTTGAGCCTGACCAAGAAAACAGCTGATCAGATGTGTGAATTAAAGGTCCATCTCCCATGTGTGCATTAACTCCTTTTTGAAAAACCATCTCAAGCGAGCATACGAGGGGTGATTGATAAGTTTTGAGCCCGACCAAGAAAACAAGACTTGTTAATCAAAATGTTTAGTACTCTGAGAGCAACATGTCACAATAGTTTGAGTTCAACTCATTGTGTGCATTAATGCATGTACAATACCTGAGTCTAGTAGGGTAGGGTAGGTCATTCAAGCAAAGTGAACCGAGATGGTGACAGTGCTGTGATACAGTACCTGTCCCGAAAGGGCATGTCTCCCAAGGAAATCCATGAAGACATGGTTAACACATTAGGAAATGATGCTCCATCTTATGCCACAGTGAAACGGTGGACAGCCGACTCTGTTCATTTAGCTTGAATGACCTACCTTACCCTACTTGACTCAGGTATTGTACAGGCATTAATACACACGATGAGTCCAAATTGAACTCAAACTATTGTGACATGTTGCTACTAAACATTTTGATTAACAAGTCTTGTTTTCTTGGTCGGGCTCAAAACTTATCAATCACCCCTCGTATGCTCGCTTGAGATGGTTTTTCAAAAAGGAGTTAATGCACACATGGGAGATGGACCTTTAATTCACACGTCTGATCAGCTGTTTCAGCTCCTTTTTTATCATTTTTGTCTCCTGACAGCATGAAACATGTCCAATAACGGCTGACATGAAAGACTAATTACAACTTTCCCAACTGAAAACAAATCCTGAAGACATTTTTTGCTCAAAAATCACCAAAATTGTGTGGGTTTTTTTTGTTTTTTTTTAAGCAATTGGCATTTTTGTTCCTGGTTCACAACGCTTACTTCTTCTCCGTTGTTTATTAAAGCCACGTGTAACGAACCTATATCACCAGCTTCTGCCGGCTTTATGCAGCCTCTTCTATTTCCTTCAAAGCTCTTAATGGAAACAAACTTTTTCTTTTTAACATTTTTTTTGCAACACTTTAAATGTTCGCTCCAAATTTGCTTGACAGTAATATGGAAACTCCTCTCCTCTAGCAGTAAATATCACATATACCACCTATAACTGTTATATTCAGAGCTTGACAAGATACTTTGAGCTTAATAACAGCAGGTTAAACAGCATAAATACCATGGCTACAGGTATATACTGACACTCCTCAGACACACACACCAGAGAGCCATGAGCTCCAGTACAACACTTGTACCAACACAGAAACAGTCCCAAAGGAGCATAAATGTGCTTCTAGTGACTGTCAGCTCCGTCAGGCTTCACGTCTTTCCAGCAGTGACACAGAGAGTCTGACAGCAGCTGCTCTTCCCTGGTTCACTCTGACCGTGTCACTGTCCATGCTGCTCTGAGCAGCGATCGGTTAGTGTAGCCGACACGTTGCACAATACGTCCCCATAAGGTCACGCCTCGTACACGTGTTGCTCCGTCACTCCTGTCATGTTTATCTGGAATGCTGACACGGAGGCTTCAAACAGAATCTGTAGGCGTAGATACCTTTTAGGTGTTTGATAAAAGTGAAACCAAACTTGTTTACATCCATGCTGGCAGCCGTTTTCTTCGCTACTCGCTGTCTTGCAGAAATGTGTACTGAGGTCAAAAACTCTTTAACTCGTGCATCTTATACTTTGAATGTCTGGATGTTAAATCTGAAATTTCTACACAACATAGTGCCCCTACGTTGTTGATCAATAGTTATCTGAATTTACTGCTCACCATAGAGTTAGCTATTAAAGGATAATTCCATGTATTCAACCTTTTCCATTAAAATGGCTCCATGGGTCAGATTTGGGGAGACAAGCAGTCATGTTTTCTTTATTCTATATACACCGACCAGCCACAACATTATGACCACTGACGGGTGAAGTGAATAACATTGATCATATTGGTGCTATGTGGTGTTCTGCTGGAAAACCTTGGATTTTAACATCCGTGTTGATGAGACTTAGACACCCAAATAAACATTGTCCCAGAACAAGCACACTCCCTCATGCAAATGGAAATCCCAAATGTCACTGGAGGAAAATGCACCCCACCACATGACAAAAACATCAAAAAATCAGGAACATCTTGAGGAACATGACAGTGGCCCAAGACGTTGATTTGACCTCCAAACATCCTAGACCCCATTCTGATCAAGCATCAACAGGAAGCAGTGGAACAACTTTGATTGACAGAGGCCCCACTGCACAAGACAGAGTACCCAAAGGATCCACTGCCAAACTCCTGGTGCCCGACCCCATAGGACGCCCTAAAAGGTCCTCTTGTCCATGCCCAATGGTTCAGAGCATTTTTGATCACATAAGGAAGACCAACATAATATTAGGCAGGTGGTCATAATGTTATGCCTGATCAGTGTATCGTACAATTTTATGCTAAAACACTGATCATCTTGCATGTACCAGGCAAAAAGTGTGCCGGATGTGATCCATTGCAGATGATATAATACAGTATATCAATAATATATACTTCATAAATATACTCTTTTTCAAAATAATTCAGGGCTGTGGCTCAATAATTCATTATGCAGAAAGAATTCCATATTGCATTGTTCAAACAACATCATAAACCTTCAATTATCTTTGTTAAAATGCCTTTATAAGTGCATTCTTATGCACAGCGTATCTCTCTATCCGAGTTGTGAAATATGACTCTGCTGAACAATGAGAGGCATGACATATTATGACAGCCAATTTATCAGTCTCCCTGTTATCCACTGTGCCTAGTACATCTCCAGAAGATGTCACATAAGACAAGTACAGAATCCATTCTGCTTCTTGTCATGCCTCTAACATACGGGACGCGTCAGCGGAGGAAGAAAACAAAGACTAAATGTTTTGGGTAAAAGAACACAGCCAGCTGAAGTTCCCTCCATCTGTCTTTCTAATTTCAGTTTCGCCACACAAGCAATGTAAACACACACCGGCATTCAAACACTAACCAGCCTCTCTGTTACTTTCACATCCACATTCGGCAGCCGGACACAGCAAAAAGAGTGAGTCATTCGTCAAAGCTGGAGGATGAGCTGGGTGTGTGGTATCTCTTCTGCACTATATCAGGATAGAGAGAGCCTTCCCTTTGTGTCTGTCTTGAGCTATATCCATATTTCAGCTGGACTGACAGAGAGACCAGAGCTAAGGGCATCACTGGAAGCAGCCATTCAGACAATATGAAGCAAGCTGCTGCTTCCATAACAAGGAGGTATGGAGTCAACGCAGAGTGATGACTGAAATGGAAACTGGAGGGTGAATAGTTATGATATAGTAAATAATTCAAATGTTCAAATCAGTGTATATGTTTATATGCATTGGCTGCATGTTATCTTTCACAGCCAAAACATTATGACCGCTGACAGGTGAAGTGAATAGCATTGATCATATTGGTACTATGTGGTGTTCTGCTGGAAAACCTTGGATTTTGGTATCCGTGTTGATGAGACTTAGACACCCAAATAAACACTGTCCCAGAACAAGCACACTCCCTCATGCAAATGGCAATCCCAAATGTCACTGACCTACCCCCTGCAGGAAAATGCACCTCACCACATGGCAATAACATCAAACAATCAGGAACATCTTGAGGAATCGCCCAAGACGTTGATTTGACTTCCCAACTTCCTAGACCCCATTCTGATCAAGCATCAACAGGAAGCATTGGAACAAGTTGGATTGACAGAGGCCCCACTGCTCAAGCCAGAGTACCCAAAGGATCTACAGCTAACGTCCTGGTGCCAGACCCCATATGACACCCTTAGAGGTGCTCTTGTACGTGTCCAATGTCTACATATCACTTCAGTTTGCAAAAAAATGTGTCCCACGTGAGCAGTTGCTACAACTACAAACATAAGACTTGGGTTATAAGAAAAGCAGAACTTTGCTTTTGAGCCGCATTACAACAAAACAAGCCATCTACAAAACACATGAGCATATTTATGTACTTTTATGTTCATCATAAAGCACTTTTCACATATACTTGGTAAAGTACCTTCATAAGAAAAAAAACAAATAAATGAAAAGCTTAGGCTGGTGCAAAAGATGCTGAACATGGCTATTACTAACGTAGCGTATTTTAAAATTTGTTTTTGCTGAAAAGAACATAAAGAGCTTGTTTGACTTATTGTATCCCAGAGAGACAGGACCTTCATTACAAAAGTCCAGTTCAAAGGTTTTTAGCCTCAACTTTCAGAAACACAAACAAGGACCCACCGGAGAATCACAGACTGCGCTCAGGTTCATATGGGGTGAGGAGGTCAGTAATATATCCTGCAGCTAATCTCATATCCAGTTAAAAGTTATAATCAAAATCTTTAAAAACGTTAAATAAGGGAAACCGAAGCTGCAAAGAAGCTGAATTCAGGGTTCTTCACTCTCCTGTTCAGTCTCGGATCATTTACGGCAAGTTGTCCAGAACTCAGCCTTAAATGGATAATAAGCATAACACTGCTCAGGGGGGCACTGAGGCAAGTGCTGGGGAAAAGGTTAAGTGTGTTTGTTTATATACTCATCTTGACAGCGCCATTAGCAGAGCCTGTGCATTTTTTTCCCCTGGAATGCTTATGCTGCATAAAGCCTTATACATGTTGACCTTTGCATTATCACTGTTCAGCCTACTCATAGTGCCACTTGACTGGGACCAGAATGAGACCCTGTAGCATTTATGTATAGTTAAAAGGTAAGCCTGCGTCCTTTATTGCCACACTAAATGGTAAATTATGTCGATTAATGGGTCTGAACGCATGTTGAGCCTTCATACATTGATATGACAGCAGGAAAGGCGAAGTCTATTGAATTGTAAAATCATCCCCTGGCGTCACATGCAGTCTTTATCAGAAACATAAAGGTGCCCTCTAAAATATACTACCTCTGTGATAAAGACGTGTGAGCATGACATGAAAACACAAGAATCCAAAATCTCAGAATGCAGAAGAAGAAAAAACTCACAATAATACATAAAAGAAAAAATAAATACACCTTTTTTTCGTTTGAAGATTGTATAGGTACAAGTCCTGTACTTTATATATCAAATGCATCTACTAGACAGTCAGATATGCTGAGGCAGATAAATTCAGACTTAATGGTTGCCCTTGAATAAACTATAACAGTATATGATTAATGCATCCAGAAGTCACAGTGTAGAAGTTGATTGTAATCCACAATGTGAAAAATAAGTTTCTTACTCTGCACGCTTCAAAAGTATTGTATCTAATGGCTGCTAGCTGAGATAAAGTGAACATCAACAATAAGAATTTTGGCTGACTTTCAAAAAAAAAAAGTGCATAGCTCCTGCAGCATTTACAGAAAAACAAAAACATAGTGAAAGGTTCCACATGAAGAGCCATTAAATTGAAACTCCTCTGAATGTCCTTAAATGGAAAACGTAGCATTAAAGCAGGTAGTTGAGATCATTTTGATGTTATTTATATTTATATACATATCTGCTCATTACAATGCACCCTGTGCCATCTGGTGTGTGTGAAACGATCACATCTGACGACGACATTGTGCCTTTCCAAATCCGGCGACGGTGACACACATGATAATCCCCAGACTTGCTAACAGGTTTTGCTTTTCTACTTAATTATGCTGTTTGTGCATCTCCAGGCAGATGTAAGAAAAACTTTTGCAACCAAATTTAAGCATTAATGCGGCCGGCGTCACCACAGCAAAACAAAGGAGAGCCGTCTTGATGGGCAGATTTTACTCTCGGCAATAAGCAAACTTTATTGGAGGGGGTGGGGGTGGGGGGTTATATATGCAGAGAAGCAGAAGAAAACTAATTCAGTAACACAAGGAAAAGGAGAAGAACGAATGAGATTAGAGACAGAGGATTCTGCATCCTTTAACCCACAGCTGCTAATGTTATAGTTATTGGCTTGTAGGTATCATTTAGGCTAATCTTTCATTTGTGTTTTGAGGAGGCAACAGCTGGTGAATGGTGGAGGTTTGTTGTCTGGGGTGTCACACTGTTCAGCCTATCAGCACTGACATGAGCCTCCCAATGGACCAAACATCGTCTTTTCATCATCAGCCTGCCAAACAGGTAACGTTGATCTGCACTAATGTCTAGCAAAAGTGATAAAAGCTGAACAATGCTGGGTGGGATGTGTAACCAAACACTGTGTAAATAATTGAAATTCTCCTTTTAAAATGCATTTCTGAAACAACAGCAATTTAGGCGAAAAAAAATTGAAACCAGCAGATAAAATAAAACAGCCATAAATATTGAACAGTACAAGTTGTGTTTTCACTTGTAATTGGATCAGTGGAAGATGAAAATACAGAGCGTGATACTCATCTGTGACTCAACAATTTCAAATTCATGCATGGACGATGTGCAAGTAGATTCTCGCGCCTCGTGCAGTCCAAAGCACTCACATGAATTTATTCATACATTCTGTGCTGACAGCAGGCTTTAAATAATCATTTGGCTCGTACAAGTGGTGGAAGCATATTGTCTGAGGAATAGATTGCTGTCTGAGATTCCTCAGCTGTCTTCTTGTTTTAATTCCCAGACAAATGAGATGTACGCAAGTTTTGACAGATTGTCTGTCAGTCGGTATGTGATAGCTTTTGGTGTGTATGAATGTGTTTGTGTGCACACGTCTCTTTGTTTCTGGATGTTTCGGGGAGAATGTTGTCATTTCATAATACGACGGTGGAAAATATTCCTTCAAAAACAAATGTGTGGTGTTTGAAAAATGTCAAGCAACAAATTGACCGCTTGCTCCCAGAAAAAATTACCTTGAAAAAGACATGAGTCCATTTGCACACAGCACGGGGGATGCATTATTTATCTTCATGGTTTGTTATTCTGACCGAGCTCAAAATACATGCTCCGTGCTTCCCTAAATGCAAAAGCACTGTACGCAACACTTTGCTACACATGTAAATTGAAAACCGTGCGAGTCAACAGCCCTGTTGCAACAGGGCTTCATTTCTTTTTACATATTGACTTTTGTCATTGCGTCACATGAGCGATGTTAAATGGAAGCAAATGGTGCAGTGAAATGTATAAGAATGATGGCCCCCCTCAGGCCATGAATAACTCAGAGACCTTCACAGTCAGTGAATATATCTAAAGGGTTTTCCCCCTATGCTGTAGAATACACGGAGGATATGTAAATGATAATGTGCTCACATTCTCTGCATTTGTGGGTGTGCGCACATGCACAAAAATGTGACTCTTTTGTTAGTGCAGCTCTTGCAAATTGATTTCAGTAGCTTCAGACCCCCAGCTCCTGCTCTAGCCCTCTTACCTCACCAATTATCTGCCTCCGTGTTGGCTGCTGCTCTCCGACATGTGGGCTGCAGATGGCCGTCCTGTGTGCCGCTGCCAGGACAGGGGCAACTGTTCCCGGTGCAAAACAATTGTCACAATTTGCCTCATGACACATTCACTCTAACGAGTTTCATTCACTTGGATCACGGTTGCCTCCGAGGAAAGGCCCGTTGTGTTGTGCACACACGGGAGGGTTTTCCGCACTCGTGCATAGAAAACATTAAACTCTCGGTGCGCCGCGGCAGACAGGCTGTGTCAGGAATGCATATGAGGTGATCCAAACAAGGCCAGTGAAATCCTAAATCTGCAGTTTGTCAACTCAAACATGTTTTGCTTGAGAAAGAAGATATTTAACTATAGTGGATTGCCATATAAAAACCATACTGACCACAGGGGACATCTACCTGCCATGAACAGTGTGTCGTTCCATTGCTCTCTTCCACTCTGTCACCATTTAAGAGCTGGAGCTGTAATGTAATTGCCAACCATATGGACAGATGGTCCCCTTATTGCATGTTTATCATGTTACGCCGCACGTTCAGCTATCTTTTAATTTGTGGAACCTCTGTCAGCATGCTCTACATTATGGCTTAGGCGATCATGATTAGCTGATTGCCATCATAGCCACAATGTGCAATCTGTTTTAGTGCTTTAAATGAGAGAAGGGGTGAGCAATTACTGCTGTGCTTTCCTGAATATTAAAAAGTCATCTTGTCCTGACTGTAAGGTTTGTCTTTGACCTCATTATTGAAGTCTGGGCTGGTCAACCTTACAACCAGAAATGGTTTGAGAGAGTACAGTATCAACATTGCCGCTGACCTTTGCAGAAAGGGTGTTTAAAAGTTGTGTAATAGCCCAATTAAATACATTATTCAATAAAAATCTTTCATTTAAAGATCTTTAATTTAAAATTTTGCCTCAGAATTGTACTTTTAGCATTAATTTAGTTGGGATTCAGGTCTAACAAAGTTCACTGTTGCCTATTTAATTTCACCACCACTAAATGTATGCCAGGTCATAAATAATACACAGTGCAATATCGCTGAATAGACTAGCAGAGTTATGACAGACTGTAATCACTGCAATAACGCTGGAATAATTCACTGTATAACATGATGAATTCACTGGCTTGGTGGTTTGTTTGGAGGTTCATCAGTCAAATCAGTTTCCAGTAGATTACTTCTTCTCAGTGGGAGCAAGATCTTATTAAGGCTGACAAACTGATTACGAGCTCTCCTGCCTCTCTTGTACCTTTCAGTGTAATTACTTCTGCCACCGAGGTTACAGTATGTTTATGGTCCCGTTTGTCACTAGTTAGCAGGGTACCTCAAAAAAAAAGTGGGATTTGGTTTGGCCCTGGCCCATGAAAATAAAAAAGATTGCTTTTTATGTGAGGTCCTGTAATTTCTTACAAATAGTTTCTTAATAATGCAGGGATTTTAGGTCTTTTCTGCTTTTTTTTTCACCCCCAAACACTGCACTTCCTGCACATTTTCTTATTATTACGACAACAAATCTAAAGGACTGTGTAGCCTTGGCACTGGTGCGCACACACACTCGCTTTCTCATACTTGGAAGAGCTGCTGGCTTGGCACCGACTGCTGAGCATAATTTAAGAAAATCTCCAATGAGCGAAGCAACAATAATGTATTTCACATTTCACGACCGTTCCCCACTTTGTTTGAGTGGATATCAGAAAGCTTTCCAGCGCATGACACCATCAGTTACTGTTGTTTTGTTCTGCTTTGTTGTTTGCGAGATAGTTGAGGTACATAATGCAAATGTGTGCTGCATATGAACATAACATGCAAAGCAAAATGTCAGATGCTAAAGTAGTTCTCATGTAATATGCATTACAGTGCAAACTCACTCTTTATAAAAACTAACAGCAAAAGTGGATCATCTCCATTTTATTGCACTACTAGCAATTATCTAATGCAAGTGTTTATAGATGTATCTTTGGATTCGACACGACACTGACAATGAACCACAGAATTGGCAGCAGGGTTGAGGTGTTTCTGGATGTGTGGGTGTGCAGAGTTCCCCCTCCCACGAGCTGTAAGCATGACTGCTGGAGGTGAGGAGTGTAACGAGCAGCCACCACCGAGCCAATTCAAAAACGGCACATATAGCCGGCATGACGGCCAATCCTGTCAGCCGCTCGCAGTGCCACGCTTCTTATCTGTGTTAACAACAAACGCTCGATCTCGCTGCGGAGAAGAGGAGGTGGACCATGTCTAATCCGCCAAGTTAAAGCAATTACTGTAGAACTAGTTAATGAGCTCTTAGCACCAAGTAGAATAGACAAAATCAAACATCACAAGGAGTAAAAAAATAAATAAAAATGGTGCAAATAATACCAGGTGGTGTTAAATGACATTCAGTGCACAGATAAGAAATGACAAATAGTGGCGATTCAGTCAATGTGTAATGAGTTGCTGATTTGAATCGATAAGCTGTCCGAAGTATAGCGATATTGATTGTGACGTTTTCTGGGGCCAAGGCTGGGATGCACTCACATCCGTGTGATGCCAAAGCCCAATACAATAAGTGTATTTTTGTTTTCCACATGAAAGTTCGGGATATAGTCCCTGTCAAGGTTTTCAGGTCAATGCAGCATCATACCACATCTCCTCCCTGCCTGTCAGTCAAAAGAAAAGAAGCTTCTCTTGCATCTTTCTGTTTTTGTTGAAAATATTACACAATGGAGACCCAATGAGTTGTATTTATACCATCAGGTTTTGTATTAAAGTTGGGAATAGTGCAGCAATGTGTAAAATCTACCGAGCATGTCTTCTTGATAGCTGGTATCCAAGTATTAATCTTCTAAACTACTCTCAGATGCCTGGAGAAAAGAGTGCCTGCTTTTTCTTTTCTCCTGCAGGACCAGCACTTATAAAGAAAGCTTCAATTTCTCACCACGCTGCACCATTTACGCCTTAAAAATGTAATTCATCCACAAATCTTTATCTTTTTTCCTTCTTCCTTTTTCTTAAGCTGGTTCTATCTACACATTATGTGCAGCAATCACTTTCAAAATGATTACACAAATCAGAAATGGGGAGTATTAGAACATTTTGGTTGCATCTTATAATGCATCAACAGTTACTGTAATAAACTGATGGTTTAAAATTTATTGACACCGCTTCATCCTGCTGATTGAACCTGTTGAGACGCACCGAGCCATATTACTTCAGCAGTGCACTGAGTGGTATATGAGCCTCTCATTGCCAGACCTGCTGTACAAGTAAACACACACAAAGGGTCAAGTGAACAAAGTGGGAAAAGCAATCTTCTGTGAGTGGGTGCTGACCATCTACATGCACAAATTCACACCAACACACCAACAACCCACAGGGGGGGGACGGTGTAGAGGGGGTTGCAAACAGCAATAGACACAGTAGTTCTAATCAATATTTTGCTAGAGGGAGACAGAGAGCCAAACAGAATGTTGATTTCGGGGGGAAGCAACTGTTTCTCCATAGGGTTCTCGATTGACACTCATTATCTGTTGGGCTAAAATAATCAATCCATACACAGATGGCTCCCCGAGTAGTTCAGCATTCCCACAGTGTGCAGCGCAGGAAGAGCAGTAAAGCAATCTGCTGGCTCTCATTATTGGTAAACCTAAAGGAAAAATCTTTTGCATCAAAAACTTCACAAGAGTCCTGCTTCGATGCCATCACCAATGACCATAGATTGCATGAAAAGATGACGATGGACATCATTTACCACTGACTCACCAATGGCACACTCTCAGTATGATTATCTAATTAAATAGGCATTTTTTCTTTCTCTTCAAATAATTGTTAAAATGTTATTACATGATTCACAGTAGCCATCTAATAGTCTCATACATGATATACCTGAAATCACTTGTTTACTTCTGTTTTCGAGGAAAAGGAGACTGAAGGAACATGGGTTTTCTAGAGTAACTCATCTGGCTGCACTCTTGGGCCTTCGGATTCTTATCGATCTTTTGTAAAAAAAAAAAAAAAAAAAACCTTGGAGGGATCTTTGGCAGCTCATTCAAATTTGATAGATCACCTTAATGGTCAAAATGAGCTTTTTTCAATTAACACTTTAGCCAAGGTGAAGCCCTATCTCTCTCTCAAAGACTGTAAAAAAGTTATTGCTGCCTTTATCATCACTTGGTTAGATTTTTGGAATTCTTTATATTGTGGATGTAAAGCTGTCGTCTCTCAAGATGTGGCTGCTCGTCCTCCAACAGGAAAAAGAGAACACAATCACATACCACCGGTATCGATCCCCCCCGCCGCTGGCTTCCTGTCTGTTTCAGGATTGATTTGAAAGGTTTTAAATGGGTTGGTGCTGCCTTATTTAGCAGAACTTTTACATCATCACACCCCAGTTAGAGCACTGAGGACGATGAATCAGATGCTCTTGGATGTTCTAAGATCTTGGCATCACAACAGAGGTGATCAAGCCCTCAGAGTGGCCATTCCTAATCTCTGGAACATTTACCTTTTTGGGTGAGAACTACTCAGATTTTAGAAAGTTTAATTTGCTGGTGAAGACCCAGCAGACCTCCTCACTTTGGTATTTGGTTCATGTAGAGCTTAATGCCCTTAATGTGTTGTAGCCATTGTTTATATTATTTTGTTGTTGTTTTTTATTGGCATTTGTCCATCTTATGGTTTACAATTTTAACTGTGCAACACTTCAACTCTTGAGGTGTACTTAAATTCAAGTGTCAACAGTGCAATGATGTCATTATTGACAATATGTTTGTTTCATTGTTCAGAAGCCAGCCATGATTCAAGGACTGCTCATCTAGATCTAGAATCCTCTGGATTTCTAACTGAGCTTTTTGGGGGGTATGTTGTATTTTCTCATGAACCACTGTGAAAAACAGTTTATAAAGTATTTTTCTCCCTATTATTACAAAAAAAAAAAAGAGCGCATACTCAGGAAATATTAAAATAACATACTGAACGGCTACTCCTTTGGTGGAGTTGTGTGCAAAAATTCTAAAAAAAATAAAAATAAAAATTCTTTATATTCTTGATTTGAAGCACACCACAGTACAGGAATTGCTCTTGTCACGGCTGCAAATGAGATTCAATTGAACACCGACTATGGCAGAATCTCATTTGTACACACAGTGCTGCAATCAGCCATAGTAATCAAACAGACGAGACAGCAGAGTTAGATTTTGTCCTAAGCTGGTTTAAATCCCGACACGAGGAACCTAGTGGTTGTCTCTTGGATGTATCCATGGCTCAAACTGTAAGAAAACAGCATCATTCATGATTTACATTGCTGTATAGCTAGATGACTGACCTTAGATGCACCCTAAACACACACACTACATTTTTTTGGTCATATTTAATGAACTTGTATGATTTTTGCCACCTCTAAACTAGATAATAACAATCATTGTGTGTATTTGGGAGATCAGCGAATCTCAACGAGCAGCTGGATTGCACCACCTGATTCAGTTCAGCAGCCTCCGTCTCATCTCATCAACAACCTCCCATCGTGATCCTTCCAGGCGACAACAAATAAATTCTGAAACTAATTAGTCATGAAGCTAGAAACATGCCTAATTTTCTCACGAAGCAGACCTAGTGATTTTTTATTATTATTTTTCCTAAAGATACAAATAATAAAATGCTATTACGAATCTCAAAAACACAAACAACAAGTTACAGTTGTAGTAGTAAGCATTGCTTATTGCTCATATCTGGTCCACTCTGTTAAACCTTAGTCATGGGATTCTTGCTCAGAGATGACAACATAATTACCGAGCTCCTGGCATACTGCTGGTTTTCATAGCAGTGTGTGACAGCTACGCATTTAAGACCATTCAAATTCCACTTGTTTTGAAATAACCTCAAACTTCAGTGATGACAGCTTCCTGATGGGGTGCTTTTATTTTTAAAGAATCTGACCATTTTATTTCAAAATTACCACTCCTAAAAGTTATATCAAGGGTATATGACCTCAGTTAGTTGATTCAAGCTGCATTAATCTCTAGCTTGCAATTTCCCAGCAGTTTTACAGCGACAGTATATATTTCTTATAAATTTAGCAAAACAAACAACTTTACAAACTTTCATTTGATCAAATATTAGAGTTGTGATCTTGTTCACACTTCATTAGAGGTGGTGCCATCAGCCTCTCCTTGATCCTGCAGTCGTGCTACTCGGTGCCACTTTGCTGCCTCTGTGTTTACTTTGGCATAATTGCAAAAAATCAGGCAAATTATTGTGAAATCAAGTTAATCAAAATCCAGCTGCTTCCTCTTCAGATTTCATCAGAAAATCAACACAAAAGATGCCTAGAGACAGCTGACTTCTCTGTTAATTTGTGTTTATCGACTTTAAAAGGCAAGATTTAAGAACAGAACTCTCCTTAGGCACAAATGCAAGACTCTCACGATATCCAGATACATTTACACATTCAGAATAACTTGTGATGCAAACAGAAGTCAGAATCTCGACCTATGGTTAACGTTCACACCTCAGCTACCAGGAAATTACATTTATATATTCCAAATCAGTTTTCCCAGGTACGTTGCTGGCAAACATAATCTCGGCCCGAGTTACGTTCGGAGGCAACATTTTAATGAGGGTTACATACGGCTTACATCTGCCCATCCTCCAGCCCTCTGCCTAAAGAGAATCACTGAAGGACCTCGTCTTTTGTGTACGGCCAACCCTGCCATAATTTTGATGGAACTGCATGTGAAATCAACATTGCATTAGCGGACAATGTGCAATGAAAAAAACATGAAAATGAATATGCAAATTGGGCTTTTTAAATTTGAATTTAAAGTAGCCAAAGTCATGATGATGATGATGCCCAAACAAAGAACTGAAAAAAATGAGCCCAGCCAAGTGTACAGTACCTTCGTTTTGAGGAGACATGGCACACAAGCGAATATGTTCTGTACAAGACAAACATGGGAACCTTGACTGGACATCAATTGCTGAATGCACTAGTTTTGATGAACAACCTCGACAGGTTTCACAAAAGAAAAACCAAGTGTGGTTATTATGTTCTATTATGAAGTCTGAGGAAAAGTTCTGCTTTAAAATTCAATGTGAGCAGATGCTGAATTCCCACAAACTCAATCGACATAAAACCAATCGTACATAACGCTACATTTAGAACTTTACACTCAAGTCCAATTTGGCCACCAAGAAGAGAAAGACTCAAGGCAAGAAAACAGGCCGCATTCCAGCATTTAGAAAGCTAATCTTCACTGATTAGATTCAGTTGGAATTCACATTCTTTGCACCTTATGATCCAGATTTGCATTAGAATTCTTCCCGTCAGTAGCTTTGCACCAAACCTATTATGAATAAATCCATCTATACCATTGGGAAAGCCGCCAACAACAACAACACAGGGCTGAAGAGAGCTTTAGCACAACATCTCCAACTTTTGTGATCCTATATAGTCTAAGAGAGGAGAAATTGCTTAAATTTTGTCTAATGAACATAGCATGGCCTTAGAGTTCAGTATTGATTCAGCAAATCCCACTGAAACTTGAAACAGCAGCAATCAAATGAAAAGTGACATGGCTGGAAGACTCGGGGTGGACATACTGTACAACATGAGAATTTTAATGGGATTAGCTCGGAACAGACTCCCCCTGCACATATCTTGAGGCAAAGTGAGAAAACCCCATTTCACAGTTTTTTCTCAGTTCTCAAACCGGGGATACTTAACTGAAACAGCAACTTTTTTTTTTATTGTTATTTTTAAAGATTTTGTGGGGTGCGTCCAAGGAATTCAGAGGGGAGTGAAAATGATTTAAAAGGTTGAGACGAGAAGAGGAACAAAGATGATTTTTAAAGAAAAGACTCGACTCAGCTGGATGCAGTGATGGATTACTGTCTGTGAAATAAGCATTCAAGCAATTTCCAGGTGAAGGAACTGTTGCCAAAATGAAATATACCTTTACAAATCTAAAAAGGTCAACACTGAAGTGAATGAGACAAAGGCTCGTTTGTTAACAGTTGCCCCTCTGGACCATCTACCTCTCTCCTCTATTGCTTTGTCTGTTTGGTTTGTTGCAGTTTGCAAACCACAAACAGACCAACAATCATCCATTCACTACACGCACACAACCGACTTACTCACCCCGTAATTAATTTGGTTATTCGGGGTTCAACAAATTACTCTTTGCATCATGTGTGGCCTCTCCTCTTGGTGCCAGCCTTGAGCCAGGTGGTAATGAAAAAATTATCCCATCTCCTCTGCATGATTATAAAATGATCGCAGCGCAAACCCATATTTACAACTGTTTAATAGTGGAGCAGCATACGCCCCAGATTAATAGCAGGGAGATATAAGCCATTGATCATCACCTCGCTTCATTCAACATTCATATCAGCATAACCACTGGGTCATGAGTGGTGACAAGAGTGAAATATTCCTCAATGTTTTTTGCAGTTTTAGTTGAGTAACTGGGCAATTCATCACTGGGAAAGTGTAAACTTACTGTACTTTACTGTGATTTTAATGCCAACCTACGTTGGCTAGGTTTCATAAAAGGAGAGAAACAATAAGTTGAATATTCAGCACTTTCAGCGTTGCCCCGAACCTAGACGTTTATTTATAGTTTTGCCTTTCGCGCTCTGTTCTTTTGTCCACATCCCGGTCTAACTATTCCGAGAAGATGTATGTGTCGTTTCAAATAAGCTTTGGGAAAACATCTCTGGAAAGTATTGGTTTGAGTAAGCACTGGAAGGAGTAAAAATAGGTGCAAACAGCTGTACTTTCTCCCATGTTTAAATATACTATTTTCTTTCTTTGCTGCGTTAGTAAAGAGACTGCAGGAGCCTCCGACTCCATTAATAACTTGTGCAGTGGGGACCTATTATGCAAGTCCTGAAACCTGAGAGCCAGTCACCTGTTCTGCTACCTGAGCCTGAGCCCTGGGGACGGAGGAGGAGAGAAGAAGGACAGCTTCGCTTGAGCTGCCTGCCTGGAGGACTCTACTCAAATGAAGGAGGCCTTAAGGTACTGCTGGGAGCTCCAGAGGATCCCTGGGGGCTGTTTTTTAACCAGCACAACTGAACCAGAGGGCCTGTGTGGAGAATGAATTAACCGAGAAATATCAAGATTCACTCAAGTGTGTCCACCAGAGCCATTGCTGTTAAACTTCTACCAAGGACTCTCCTTCTCTTTCACTTGCACAGTCAGCTTCTTTACTCTCCGGCAGGCTAACTTGGGCTCACAAGATAATTTGTATTAACATATTGAGTCAGTTGGTGGGTTTCTTTGCTTTTGTCCTTGAGGCCTTGTCAGCTGAGAGGAGTTTCCACTGGAGCTTGAGAAAAGACCACAGCTACCTGATGACTGCACTGATCTGTTACACTCCTGACTGAGTGCAGGACGGCTCGCACTGTGGCTGGAAGTTGTGGCTATATCTGTTCCAACAAGAGGAAAAAAAGTTGATGCCTCAGCCTTGGCACTCTGCTTTACAGGTAAGAAGTCTCCACTATATGTGCAGTAATTGTTGGATAGTAGATTTCAATGACATTTTCTAACAATTTGATCTGCTTTTAACAGCAACAGTATGTCAAACTTACACTTTAATGAGATAAAATAGGTATAAATGTTATAGTGAGTGCATTTATGGAAAACACAGAATACACAACTTGTTGGATATTTTAAAGTTAATATGTATGAACAGAATCTGCCAAAAACAAGTTGACTTTCCTGGACTAGATGTTCATACTTTATATCTCAGCCAATCTATATAACATTCAAAGATCATTCTTATCCTTTTAGGTGGAAATAAGATATGCACAAATAAGCCACAACTGGTATGTTTTCCTACTGCGACTTTAAACAGATTACACTCCATGTGACCACATTCCAGTCACCCATTACAGCATGCTCGACTCTTTGTGACAAACCGCTCTAATACGGAAACCGCTATGTAACTGCAGCGGCTCGATACAAGCAGCATGTACTTTATGTAGCATTTACGTCATCCTCGTAATCCAAGACTCATTGATCTACAGGTCATACGTGTCCACAAAGCAATTTACCTCAAGAGCCTGCTTGACAGTGAAACATAAAGGCGACTATTTCTCATACACGTAGCAATTTCAAGATCATTAGGTAGTCCTTGTAGGGTTTTTTCTTCAAAAAGAGGGCAATGTGCAAAGGAAAGATTTTGTATGCATAATAAAAGGCCTGGATAATAACACGAGTCCATGACAAAAATAACCTCGGCTAACGCCAGCACGTATGACACATCTGAATACCAGCATTTTGTCCAAGAGCTCCCTCAGCGAGCTTCATTTCAACACTGTGCCATGCTGATGGGTTTATCTCTCATATAACCACAGCTCTGCACAGCCCGTCTGCTTCCTAACCAGCTGTAGGTCCCACGGCCTCCATCCATGTTCCTGGCACTGTCAGGAGCACAAAGGTTTACTCAATCACTGGCTTCCACGCATGCAACAATAAGCATATAGTTGCATCTGCCAAGTACAAACCCTGTTTGCTGTCTGTGTGCTGTCACTCCACTGCTCACAAACATACACCCCATTTCTGTTTTTCCCTCACATACACATATTTTGTATTTTTCTCCATCTGAAACAGGCCCATTGCTCGGTGCATATGGTTCACTTTAAAAGGATAAGCCTGGGCATATTCTGTATTTTTATCTCAGAAAACCCCATGACAAGACCAAAAACAACAATCTCTAAATACTCCATCATCACTGCCTATTTACTTTAACTAGTAAAATTAATCTTTAATATCTGACCACAAATATATTTTCATTTGTTAAAAAAAGTGTAATTTGCAAAACAATTTGGCACTTTAGTTTTTAATAAACATTACCAGAGACGTTATAAGGGCCTTACCACTTAAAGAATCCATAGAAATCTATGGGAGACTTTATGTCACATCTTCCACCCTTTTCCCAAAAAGTCAAATGTCTGCTTTATAATAGCTGTACCAGGAAATAGCCAGCTAATTGTGTTGCTGCACTAACACAAGTATGGTGTCATGAAACAGTACATTCATAGTAAAAGTAAAATCTGTGGGGGAAAATGCTTTTCAAACCATCTTTTGGAGCAAAGTCACCAAACACTCAAGCATCTACTGATTCTGTATATGCATTTTTATGACCCATGCAGTGACCACTAAAACTACAGTTATAGCTTTCTCCACATTCATTTAGATAGGAGTCTTGTCTTGTTTGCCCCAAATAACCGCCAAGAAACATTACCAAGATGGTTTCCGAGTGGAGAGAGTTGAAACATACCAACATACCAAGCACACACCATAAACGATGAGGTTGACAGAAGACTATCTCAAACAACTGCCTCAATCACTATGTGCATGCAAATCTTTAAAACAGCCAACAATCTTCAAACAATCTCAACTTCATCACCTACCTGAGAGTCCCAGAGAAGTGTCCTTGTGGCAACCAGGAAGCAGAGACAAAAGGCAGCCATGATGCCACAGGTGCTTGAAATCATCTCAATCTGAGGCTGGGCCATGGGAGGAGTCCACCCAATTCTATGGTGGTGTGTTCAAGAGCTATCAGGGAATTCACCTGAACACGTGTGTCCCTATTACACCTATAAAGGACTTTGACGAGCAGGAGTAAATACTGTTCTTGTGGATTTCCAGCTGCTATCTTGTACACTGGCAAGTCTTTACAGCAGCAGGAATGTATGTATAGTGGCTAAATTAACTTGATAGGCAACATGTCAAGGAACATGTCTTTACATCCTATTTAGATCTCTTGATTTTGGTATTTTCACCACCGTGCGCCTCCCCTAGATTCTACTGTAGAGGTCTACTAATGGGATGAACACCAATTTTTTTGAAAAATATTCCTACACTTAGATTTCTGATGAAGGCTACTGCATGTAATTCACAACATTTTCTTACTCACCAAACCATCCTGTGACCCTTTGTGCTCTTTATGGAAACATCTGCATTCCTGATGCTTCTCCAACAATGGAGAAAAACCTATAGAATAGAATAGAAGTCCTTCATTTATCCCAAGTCTGGGAAATTATTTTGTTACAGCAGCAAAGACACAAAATAGTAAACAGCAAGTTATAAGATAGTAAATTAAAAACCTATAAATCTAAATAGAAAGGGCTAAGTAAACATAATGTAGAACATATAGAAGCAGAATGACTTTACTTTAAGAACTATGACAAGAATGTTAACAGAATGTACAGTTGAGTTAGCAGCAGTTTGTCTGAGATTTAAGTATAATAGAAAGATAAAAGACAGGCTATATATTGACCTCATTAATGCACATACAACACATGCACTATTTAGCAATATATATAATTAATATAGTACTCTTTTGCTGTCATATGCTGTTTAATATTAAAAAATCTCCTTTAGCTGAAGGACAGTTGTCACCCCTTGGGTCCATTGTTTCAGAGTTCATTTGAGATATTTATGTTTAATTCCCCGTTTTGAGCCACTTGTCCTTCAGGATGTCTACTCTCACGCAAACAAATTCCTCCCCAGCCCTATTTTTGAAGGGTACAGCATTATAAAAAGGTTTTTGTTCCTCCGATTACACTTGCTGGTGGAGAAAAGGAAGCAATAAATCAAAGGAAAAACTGTGTGAAACAGTGAATGTATAAATTTCTATTTCAGTGTTGTTGTTCAAGCACGCACTCCCGTCCCATGTGATTCCCCTCAAAGTGGAACACACGAGGTAAACATAATTACTTTCCTGTATTGTTTGCGCTGCAGCATTCACGCAAACATCTTCGCAGGCCAATAACATGGCTTAAATGCGCAAGGTCTCCCTGTGATGCCGTATAATGCTGAACGAACACCCTGCATGCTTGACAAGTTTATTTAAAAGGTAAATTATGCCTCCATTTTGTTATAATCTCGGTTTTATTGACTGTAATAACTACATTGGGCTTTGTACGAGCAGAATCGAGAGCAGTGCACTTGGTGTATCATGATTAAAAAAACTAAATTATGTTCAGTGTGAAATCAAATGAGTTGATAAGCCGATTCCTTTGCGTGCTGAAACAAAAGGCCTAAACATTTAAGCTATTGTGCACTGTTAAGGAATTATCCAAAATATGCCAGGCAAGCACGGCAGATAACCATGTTAGGAGAGTCATCATCAGCGGAGCCAAGCAGCCGAGTGCCAGAGAGGGAGAGATTTTTCTTTAGGTGCTGATAGGTGGAAATGAACATGGCTCTGAGCATTGGAATAAATGATGGAATGATAAAGTGGAGTGCATAATGCAATATTGAAGTGCTAGCAGAAATACTATTTTCTGTGACAAGATAGGTGTACTTTTGTGATGAGTAGGTAAGTCTGGTAATTGTGTTTCATTTTGAGCAGTGCGCCTTTGAAGTGGACTTCTTTTTCATGTCATGCAGCCTAGTTAAAAGCAGAAGCAGCAGTGCTCTAATGCTCCTCTTTCTGTTATGAACTGACAGATGAACAAGTGAAAGACAGCCGGTCAATGTCAGTGGGCTTTCCGCAGCTGGAGATTCCCGAGCCTTTCGACACCCAACATCAATGAGGTAAACAGCTCTGGGCGTACTTATCTGTTTGCCCAAGGTCACGTGACCTGGGGAGTTACTGAACACTGTCTCAACAAATTCTGACTGGACACACTGTTACTGTGTGCTTCTGCTTTTTTTTTTAACTTAAATATGCAAATGGTTTTGCCTGAGGGTAGAGGAAATACAATGAAATAAAAATCTAAATGCTTTTTTAAAAATGCATTTCATGTTTCTTAAAAATGATTTGAGCCAGAAATCAACAACAAAAATACATATTGTGCAAAAAAAATGTCTGACTATCTAACAAAATACAGTTTCTTCCCTAATTGTATAATGTTGAATCTCTGATCTAATTAGATGATGTCCTCAGATTTCCATTTTCTCCGGTTTACAACGGCAATCAAGCAAGAGGCAAAGTCATTCATTAAGCCAAATTATATTTGTGTGAAACTCTCCTGGTATTTGGGTCTTGGGGATATGAGTCAACACAAGAGCTGTTTGAGGAAGATGTTTTATTGTTTGCCCTTCAAACACAGAGAGCAGGAAAATGTTAACCAACAAGATATCCTTACAAAGGAGTCAGGAAAGTGGGTTTAATTCAAGTATCTGCTCTTTTTATTCCTTTTTTTTTTTTTTTTTTACTGAAGTGAGAAACAAAAATAGAACAGAAATTGCTTTGTTTTGTTTTTCTGTTTTTGTTTTTGTTTTGTTTTGTTTTTCAGGGGACAAATTTGGATTGTTCATTTTAAATGTCATGGATAATTTGTCCCCACATGCTGTCCATCAAGTGACACATCGTCATGGCAACAGCAAAAGATAACAAAATAAGTCGAGCCTGAGAGCAGAGAATAAGTCGCACCAATCACATTACAGGAGCTAATATCTTTGTATTTGCCGTCTGTCTTGGTTTCATTTCAGTTTCACAATCTTTCAGTTTGTAGAGGACTCAATTGCACACTCGGAGCACAACTCTGATATGAAGCTTTTTTTTCTTTCTTTCTTTTCTCTGTCTTTTCATAGCCCTCAAGTAAAGACATCACCGCTTCACTGCACAGGAATGTCCTGTCATGGGGTGTGTGGGGGGGCAAGAGGCGAAGGAGAGTGTGTCTCTTAGAGCAATAACACAGTCCGCCTACTCTCAGACTGCAGATAGCAGAGCCTTCAGTGGAGTTTCCAACTTGTTCAAGACTGCAAGTGTCCCAGATGTGGTGGGGAAGAGTGCACAGGCAGCGTTTTCTTCCATAACCATCGCAGCCCGGAAGGTCCAACCATCACCTTCTACCTCGCAAGAGTTTTTGTATCCATCCGCTCCAACAAAGCCTGTGAATGTATCAACACTTCCAGAACTACCAGAAACCTTTGGAAAAAGAGTTGTCTCCATACCCACCATGAGAGTCTCCAACTGCCAACCGGACGCGTGCAGACAGAATCCTGCTATCTTGAAGCCAAATGAGTTCAGACAGGCCTACTCACCAGCTGATGGATTGGCAGTGAGAGATCCAGGAAAGAGGAAAGTACAGCTTGTACAATGCAGACTGAGCTGCACAGAGGAGGGCAGAAAGCAGGAAGTTAAAGGTGGCTCAGTAATGAACCTGTTTTCCTCACAGCCTTCTTACCGATCTTGTATCCATCATGAGGTGCCTCTGAGGTGCTCCAGCTCCATTGTGTTTTTGGACAAGTCACTTTGTATTTCTCTTGATGAACTAGAGGCAAGAGGAGCAGGTCAGCCCACTTTGTATAGGTCTGCTTTGTCTGTTCACCTTGGTGCCTCATCCTGCCGGAGATCCTCCACAGATAAACCAGCCAAAACAAATGAGGGTTACAGGAGAATCAGAGCGGCCATGTTGGGCAGTAACGAACGCAATGGCCGAGAGACTACCTCGGGTCACTGCAGAGGCCCTCTATCAAAGCAATGGGGCCGCAAGGTCGAGCAAACAGCATCCGCTCATGGTGTTAACAGCAAGGCTGATGCTGCAGACATGCAGCACCACAGCGCTACTTTGGGAATATTGACATTCAGAGGGCCAAGTCCCTCAAACACAAAGGCTGGCAGGCAGAAGGGGAATGCAGATGAGGCAGTCTCCTCCGCTCGGAGCAATTTCAGGCGCAGGAAAAACGCTTTCAATCCTGGCCCAGGTATGAATTTCATCACCTTGATTCAGAAGTGAAAATCTAAAGTACCTATGCCAATTGATCTGTATATTCCTTTCAGTGGCTCGTATATTCGAAAGCTATTGTAGATAAGATCACATTTCCGAGGCGTAAGAGCAAGCTGAATGTGCCAAGGTGGTCTTAGAGGGAGGAAAGTCCCATTTTTTTTCACTCTGCTTCTCACCTTTTGATTTATACCTCATGCATTGTTAATAGATCCACACATATCCCTCCACACTTCTCCTACTGTACATTTACATTGTTTAAAATAAATCCCAACTGGTATAAGCAGACACTGGATTCAGCTGCAGATTTAAATAAAGTGTGCAAACATTTTTATTCATCCTCCTCTGACTTGCTAAACTTCTATATAGAATCTAAAGTTAAACATGGCAACTGCATATATTAACGTGGAGCTGCAAAATCTACAAAATAGCTTATATTATTTTGAAGAATGTTCTTTGTAATCTCCTAGTATTTAGGTTAGGACGAGTTCAAAATTATATGAAAGCTGCATGAGGAAATATGATTTTGTTAAAACCACAGAGGAATTTCCTTTGTGAGAGGTTCTACTGTGTTAAAAGGGGTAATCAACACAACATACTAGTCCTAATGGAACTGAGGTGGTATGATGATCAGCACACATGACATTTTGCATGTTGTATTCCATGTTTCGGCTTCTAGAGGTGGCAAGAAGACTAAACATTCATCATAAAGGAATAGATTGGCAGTGTTCGTTTTCTTACATATTGCAGTCAGTCAGCTTCTATTAGGTAGTCTGGCTCGATGCCTGCCAACACCTCTAAAGCTGACTTTATAGCTGTAAGTCGTATCTCATTTCTCTTTCACTCCACCAAGTATAATCTGTTTCTCAGTTTTCAGTCTTATCGCTAACCCGAATTAACAAGTGCAGCCTGGCTGTAGTTTAACATACCAACAAAAGAGTGATATATTGCATATCCTGTATTATACCACATATCAGCCACAACATTAAAACCATCTGCCTCAAATTGTCCAACTTGTGCTGCCAAAACAGTTATGAACCAGCAGGTGATGGACATGGGGACCTCTGGGGGTGTCCTGTGATGTATGGTACTGAGACATTGGCAGTGGATCCATTGGGTTCCATAGGTTAAAACCGACACTTCCCCCAGATGTTTATTTGGATTGGGATGAGGGGAATTTGGAGGCAAGTTTAGTCGAGCACATTGGGTTCTTTAGTGTGTTCCTCGAACCATTCCTGAGCAGTTTTCTGTGGTTTGGCAGAGCAGGGGTTGGGGATGGACTTGATCTACAACAATGTTTAGATGGGTGGTCCATGTGAAAGCAGCATCCACATGAATGCCAGGACCTAAGGCAGAACATTGCTATGTAATGAACTGATAAATGTGATTCACATCACCTGTCATTGAATTTAATGTTGTGGCTGATGGGTTTGTATATGCAGTGAGGAGGCCTTTACAGTATTTGCAATGGAAATCATAGTCAAAAGGACTCAAGATTGTCTTACCTGCTTGCTTCAGGCTATCTCATGAATAGCAACTGCAGCACAGCACTTTTTTTTTTAATTATTAAACTCTCTCAACTCATCACACCATTTATTTCCCTCACATATGTACCTTCCAACAGTTTTTCCATCCAGTCTTCACTTTAAAATGCCATTCTTTTCACTGGACATTTATTCCGATGCCTAAAGGCCAAGACATATCCTGTAGCAATGGCTTGGCTGGGGACATTATATTGTAATGATGCTCTACATATATGCCACCTGGCCATTTCAGAGTATTAAGTGGAGCTATATATTCCACAAAAGGTAGAGGAATGGGGTTACGGGTGCAGGATGAATGCACTGTCATCTTTTACATTATTCATAGGCCACACTCATGTTCCCTTTCGGTGTTTTCTCTCTATGAGATGTGGGGGTAGTGTGTGTATATATGGGGGTGTGTTAGGTTCAGCTGAAGGTCGGTTCATTTACTTCCTTTACTTTCTACAGATGATAAAAGCTTGGATGTAACTCAAAATTATTGGGAAAACTGTAACTATAACTCAGTGTAAGATGGGAAGAAACTGTTAAAAAAAAAAAAAAAAAAAGCATAAAAAACTGCGAAACACAAGTGCAGATCAAATTATTTTTGCTAGTGAAAGTTATATGGTGAAGATCATCTTACACTTTGCATTCCACTTTGAATGATAAGGCTTGCCAAATTAAATTTCACTCCTCTTTGTGTCTTTTAAGTGGACTCCAGAACGAGAAGCAAGCAAGCAGAAAGTAGAAAGAAAGATGAAGGACAAGAAGAGGGCTGCTCCACAGAATCTCACACAGTTTCCGCTTCGGATAAGACCTCTTGTTCCGACTCCCAACAGAGGACTGATACTCTGGAAGGTGCATCCAAGACTCTCAGCCTCAAAGTACGAGCCACACTTCTGTACTGTTTTCTAAGTAACAGGAATACACTAGCAAACAGCTCTCAAACACAAAGCTGCAATATCAATGACAGTTTGGTTGGTTGTATTAAGAAATGGATACTGGATTCAAACACAGTGCGAAAAACTTTAAACTCACTTTTCAATAGGCCTCAGGAGGTTTTACATATCTGGAACTTACCTGGATTTAAAAAATAAATAAATAAAAATTTGTCATAGTAAGAATAAAAGCCAACATTGTTTGCAGTGTGGGGTGTTGTGTCAATACATCTCTTTTGTAATGGTGGTATATGGTAGAAATGCTTTTTGGGCTGCAGGGATTTTTGTTTCGCTGCAATTGTAGTCTTCCACTTCAATCAGCAATTTATTGGATTTTATAGTGCACCTTAGTGGTACTCAAAGCGCTTTACAGTGTGTTTCGCATTCACCCATTCACACACTAGTGGCGACAGACTTCCGTGCCTGCCACTGGGAGTGTAACTGGAAGTGTCCAAGGACTCTTCGGAGTGCAGGGGGCAGGGGATTGAACTGCCAACCTTGCGATCTGTAGACAACCCACTCTACCACCTGAGCCACAGCCACCCACTCATTTTAAACAGTTCCCTCCAGCCACAAAGGGCTTTGTTCCACTTTTTTCACATATGGGGTAGTACTCGGGCGGCACAGTGGTACAGTGGATAGCACTGTCACCTGACAGCTACAAGGTCCATGGTTTGAATCTTGGCCTGGGGTCTTTCTGTGTGGAGTTTGTATGTTTTCCCTGTGCCTGTGTGGATTCTCCCACAGTCCAAAGACATACTAAGGTTAATTGGTGATTCTAAATTGTCCGTAGGTGTGAATGTAAGTGTGCTTGGTTGTCTGTCTCTATGTGTAGCCCTGCGCTAGACTGGCGACCTGTCCAGGATGTCCCTTGCCTTCATCGTTAATTGACCCAAC
The DNA here is from genome assembly GCA_900302755.1 of Chromis chromis. NCBI lineage: Eukaryota > Metazoa > Chordata > Actinopteri > Pomacentridae > Chromis > Chromis chromis. The sequence goes on from OMNN01025398.1 coordinate 27,659, forward strand.
AGAGGATAAAGCGGTGTATAGATAATGGATGGAGCAGTACTCCCAAGAACCATGATTGGAGTTCCCAGCAAGCAGATCTTGTGCTAAAAATGTTTGTTTTATAATTTACTGTATATGTATGTACTAGAACATAAGGCTACAAGAAAAAATCGCCGAAATATGCAGTTCAGTTTTCCCATTGGGCTCATTTCAGACACTATTTCAGCTGTAAGAGGTATTAATTTATGCAAGCTCTAGCAGAAAATGTGAATATCCAGTGACAAATCGTACTGAGCTTGTTCCACTGCTTTTGCTGAGAGTTAAAAAACCATCAAAGAATGATTGAAGCCAGTGAGGATGAAAATCCACCAAATAATTGCTCCACAAAGTACAGAACTGCGACTGATGACATGAAGGTCATTTATGGAGTCAAGAAAATATGATGAAAAAAGCTGTTTGGCATTGTGGACAGTGCAACCACGCAAGATGGAAAATGGAAAAGTGTAGTATGTGTGCCATATGGAACCTTAAAAACCTTGGGGAGTCAAGTCTAATATATCTCAACTATTTCAATTAAGGTTTCCCACACAGAGAATCTCAATGTGTTTACTGTTGAAATAAACATTATCACAGCAGCAGCAGCATCTCTTGAGGGGTGATTTTTACACTTGGAGAGATTTCTCACTTTAGTTTGGTATTTGACAGAGCCTTTGCCAAATTGAGGGGGAATGAAAAATACAATCTTTAATAAATACACAATTTTCCCCTTTTTTCTTTTCTTCTTCCTTTTTCAATTTTTGATTTCGGCTTCTCTTTCTACTTAATTAATTTACCAAGTTTTTTTTTTTTTTTTTTTTTTTTTTGCAGCGTTGTGAGGATTTCTAAAGGATTCCGTTTTCCCCTGTGTGTAAAGCTCTCCTACCTTTATCTCCACTAAAGCTGAGCATAATATTTCCATGTTGCCTACACCTCCTAGCTATTACAAGGCTGTGAAGAGGATTCTCCAAGGTTAAGGAATAGATTAAGTATATTTTCAGAATAGATTCTAACCCTATGAAGATTTTTTTTTCTCTCTTTTCACAGGATTAGCGTCTATGAGTTGTACTGTAGTCTTCCCACCAACAAGCAGCTTACTGTATCCCCCCACTTCTCCATCTCAGGAGGCTCTGGAGCTCTTCAGGCCAGACTTTATCAGCCGATCTCAGGGTCGGGTGAGGAGGTTGGAGCAGAGGGCAAGGAGAAGGAAAGCACTGCAGGACTCCAATCCAGACCTGGTGCAGGGCCTCAGGGAAGATCGAGGCACACAAAAGAAGAACTGCACCACACCGGACCCACTTAGCGGTAAGTAGAGCTGAATAACTCATCTTTAGACCTGGGAAAGCAAAGGGAAGGCAATTAGGTAGAATATAATGTCACTCCCCCTCGCCCAGTGGACAAGCAATCTGAATGTTTCGGTTCTGCTGTCAGACCACCAGCGGTGACAGCAGTAAATCAACAGCTGTAGGTCACATGATAAAAGACCTGCGATTTGTGGAAGTAGAAGTGAGGCATCAACCCTGGTGGCGACAGCAAGCAATTCAGCAACGTCAGATCAGATAGTCTCCCAGGAGCAGGTCCAAAGCGGGGCCCTCGTCTTCTACATCGATCTTTCGCGACGTTTCCTATCTCTTGTTTCGTCACTTCTGCCGAGACAGATGCATTGATCAAATCTCTGAAGTGTTGGGATAAAAAAAGCACCTCTGGTGGGTGTAGTTTTCTGAAAACAAACATACATTGTAGCTGACCACACATACAGTTGGAAACAAAGGAAGAATTTAAGAACTTATTTTGAATCACATTGGTTTTGAGAGGCTATGGACTGTTTGAGAAAGCATAATTCATTTTAACTTAAAAAGCCCCAGCATGTCTAGAAAAAAAAGTAAATTTTTACCTGTTATTCTCTTTATTCTGGCAGTGTAGTGGCATTTATCCAACTTTGCTCTCTGCTGGCCATTATCTAGTACTGCAGATCAGCTCAAGCTCTGTAAGCAGGGAAAGTGCAGCTCTAAAGCAGTCAGAACATAATGATCCTTTATGATGTTTTGTTTTGTTTTTTTACATCTGGCCACACATGGTAGAATAAATGCAGCAGAAAGGAAAGCATTCATTCACAATGCCAGTCAAAACATATATCCATCCATACAGGCACAGACAGACACACATAAATGAAGAACTGAGACTCAGACATGATGTAAGGTGCAGATTGCAGATTACTGTTTGCATTATTTTTGCATAAAATGCCTGGCCTAAAGCTCTATTTTTCAAAAAATGTGATTTAGCAAGGTGTATATATTCCCTATAATCATATGAATATCAGTGAAGGTGAAGTAAACATTACTATATGTTATTAGAAAACAACCAAGGTAAATAATAATAGATCCACCTTGGTAGCTTTCAGAATTGTTGTGTTGTGTTAAGATATTCATAAAGGTGTGGAAGCGTGCAAGAAATGCAGTGGAAGCACTTTTCTTCTCAGCAGTTTAAACTCAATTGTTTGTATCTGTGCTTTAGGAAGATGTAAGATTTTAAAACCTGGACAGAAAATATGATAAGTTCCACCTATTTCCTAAATGCATTCTGATTTCAACAATACAAATTTATCGCACTGTACTTTTTTCTTTTCAGACAATCCAGCTCTGCTGGATGCCTGAAAGCATCACCCCTTTAGTCAGACACAAATAAAGTCAGAAGGCATGCTATTTCAAGTAATCAATGGGCTCCAATTTAGTTTGGCAAGGTCGTTGAGGAGTCATGAAATTAGGAACTGTGAATAGCTCACAGTGGTCTCTGACTGAAGTCTGAGGTCTAATTATGAACAAAGAGATTTGGAGTTGTTGACCTGAGCAGTGGCACTCTGCCAATTCACTTAAGTTCAATCTGTGAGAGACAGAAAAGTCTGATGAAATAGGTTGTACGTCTAAGCAGAATATGTGTGTGTGTGTTTGATATGTGTCCATGTATGTGTGTCTGCGCATGTGTGGGTGCGTTAATACAGAGCTGTCTGAAAATGAGAGATCACACAGCCCTCAGTGTTCATTTACATATGCAAGATTCATTTACATATTAATTCTTATTTGTTATTCCTATGTGTTTGTGTGTATGTATGTGTGTGTGTGTGTGTGTGTGTGTGTGTGTGTGTGTGTGTGTGTGT
>OMNN01025403.1:0-10415 GCA_900302755.1 Chromis chromis
TACATTTTCATGTGTAGTTGCAGCAAGTACCTGTTTTTGACATCATTTTTGCTTTAGCAGAAATATTTCCATACAACTAACTAGGGCTGCACAATTATGGCCAAAGAGATAATCACAAATATTTTGATCAATATTGAGATCAGGATTAGTCTGTTTATCACAATTAGTTGCTGATTTTAGAGACAACACATTTTTATTGCAGTTTTATATTTAGATAAACAGAGCACTACTTTCACTGCACCATTGTGCTACATTCCTGCTAATGTACAAATCTGAAATGAAATATAACTTAAAATACATTTCTTCTGATCTGTATTCGGTGCATCTCATGAAAGTAAAAAAAAAAAAAAAATTGTACTCAAAATGCCTTACTTGCTGACTGATACAGGTACTGCAACTCAGACAGGACAGGTGTATACACAAAAATTATGATTTTATCTGCATGGGCTATTTTCTGTGAGTAGAGTTTTCTATAAACGGAGCACACATTTTAAGTGTCAATGTCATAGTCAGTCATATTCATTTAATTGTCAGAAGCCAAAATCATTAGTCATAATTAATATTACATTAATTGTGCAGTGCTACAAATGACGCTGCATTTCTTTTTACAACCAAATCTTCTTATTCAGTGTTTCACTTTGGTTCCTTAGGATATTGGCAGTGGATTCTTTAGGTCCTGTGGGTTGCAGGGTGCTACCTCTGTGAAGTGGGTTTGTTTAAGTGGGAGGTACATGTAAAGGTAGAAAAGGAAGTCTCTCATCCACCTTGATTATAGTGTTTACATCAAAATGTGAGAAAATGGTAGAAGAGAAGACAGAAATAGGGAAAATTGTGCAGTAGTCGAGGTGCACACTGATCATACGTGTTAAAGTGGTTAAGTACACCTGGAAAAAGACATGTCAGTAAGGCTTCAGAGATGACCAAGTAATAGGGAAATAGTAGTAATCCACATAAAAACTCAGTAATGGTCCCACTTGTACATTGTGCTTACTTCTTTCAGTCCCAGGATCAGCACCATGGACAGCAGCTGTGGTTCAGACTGCCATAAATGATCTACTGTAACTTATGCAGACTGTGAATGAGACCTTTGCAAAGTATTCTGTATATATCTATATCTATATATATACTTTACAATCAGTGAAAAGAGTTCAGTTGTCAGACATAGCCGTTACAGTTTCTGTATATAGTGAAGTCTGTTGAGTAAGCATAATTGATTCAGTAACGACTCGGATCACTGCTCAGTAACTGCTGAGGGTGTCTCCAGGCCCCAAACACACCTGTCACTGCCTGTTATTAAGTCCATCTAAGTTTGTTTAAAAACCATAATAAATCTCTTGATATGTTTAATTTGTTTGATTTAGAAATGTGTTCGGGCAGTGGCAGCCAGTTACAGATTTATGGGAGGCTGCTCACGTGGTGGCAAATGGCAATCTGTTCAGTGTTGTGTCCTGGCAGAAAAAGAACGCCTCTCATAGCAATGAATCATCTCAGCTTCTGATTCACTGAAACCAAGCAGTTAATCTGATTCTCCATTCAGTTTTTATGAAACTACAAAATTGCATGATAGTAATATTGACACTGTGCAAGGATCACACCTTGAGCTAAAAAAAGAAGGTTATTCTGGCTTATTCCTATAGTGTATTTTATTTCAGAGACATGATACAAACAAGAATAGTTGAAATTCCAACACCTGCAGACATATACACTTTCAAAAATACAGTTTCTACTAAAAGTATTAACCCCCTTGGAAGTTTTCCCTTTTATTACATTACAACATTGAATTTTTTATTTTTTTAAAGAATTTACAAAAAAAGAGACTCTTTCGTGTGAAAACAGATTTTGTCCAAGTAATTTCAGTTAAATTAATATTAAAAATATAAAATGTAAAATACTGTGAATTGTAGCAGCAGTACTAAAGCCTATGTCACCAGCAGAGGCCTCAGAGGTAAAATGTCCTGATGATTTAACTAATTCAACACAGGTGCAGCAAATCGATGCTAAAATTTGCACAATTAGTAAAATGGAGATCATACGAGTGCAGTGAATGTGTCTCAAGTGATTATAGTATAAACACATCTCTACCTGGAAGGTCCAGTCACTGGTGAATCAGTCCTCCTGTCTATAAGTCAGGGGATGGATACAAAAACATTCCCCATTCAGTAGATATCTCTTGGAATACAGTTGAATTCATCATTAAGAAAAGGAATGATTATGGTGCATGCGTAAATCTTCCTAGAGCAGGCCAACCTTGAAAACTGAGTGACTGTGCGAGGGTGGCCACCAAGACACCTATGACTCTTCTGAGGAGTTACAAGCTGCAGTGGCTTCATGTGAGACTCTGAAGTCAACTGGAAGAAGATTATTTGGTCTGATGACACCAAAATGTAACTTTTTGTACCATTAGACTAGACACTATGTTTGGTGGGCACCAAACACTGTGCATCAAATCAAATATGCAACATTGAGCATGGTGGTGGCAGCGTCATGATGTAGGTATGCTTCTCAGCAGAAGGCCCTGGAAGTAGAGGGTAAAATGAATGCAGCAAAGTTTTGGGAAATACTGGAGGACAACCTGATGCAGTTTGGAAGAGAACTGTGACTTGGGAGAAGATTTGTTTTTTGCAAGACAATGACCCGAAGCATACAGCAGAGACTACACGAAAATGGTTTTAAGACAACAAGGTGAATGTTGTGGAGTGGCTGAGTCAGAGCCCAGACTTCAGTCCAATTGAGAATTTGTGGCTGGACTTGAAAAGAGCAAAACTCACGATCCCTGTGTAACCTGACAGAGCCTGGACAGTTTGGAAAAGAAGAATGGGGAAAAATTGCAGTATCCAGATGTGCAAGGGTTGATTGAGACCAACCCACATAGGCTCAATGCTGTAAATGCAGCCAAAGGTACATCTACTAAGTACTGACTTGAGGGGGTGTGCAATTACTTATTTTGCATTTTATTGACATTACTTTGTAGAAATCCATTTTCACTTCAACATGAGATTTTGTTTTGTAAATTCTTGTCAAAAAAGCCAAATCGAATTGACCATGAGAGGAAAACTTCCAAGGGGGGTGAATAGTTTAATTACTGTACATAAGGTGGATCGTCTACAAACTTGCCTTATTCTCAGTATTATTTAAGAATTATTTCCTAAATGATAATCTTATAGTATGAATATCACATATTTTAAGACAGCTTTAAATGCAGTTGAATTGAAGCCTAATGTTAAATGATCTGTTTAAGATGTAGCGCATTCATTAATACACCAAGATCAGATCATGTAAGAAGGCTAATTGACATTATTGTCATTGTAGAAGCAATGAGATGACCGGTCAAATGGAGCCTCAAGAGGATTAATGCTGGATATAAGTGACATTTTTGTTGACACAGAAACGACCGCTCTTCACTCGACTCGGCTACCTCTAGATGAAAATGAACACTTGACATTTTACTATGACAATCGGTAGCACTTGCAGCCATCATGTTATCTACACATGGACTGGGGAGGAGAGGGGGAAGCATTTGACCAAGCAAGGCCAGTTTACTGTGTCTCTATCACACACAGAGACAAGTTAGTGTGCTCTTTTTCCTGCATCATGCTGGCTGTCTCTGTTTACATGTGGCATTGTGTCTGTGCTGATTCACTTCACATTAAATGAGCCACACACTTCTGCTTTGTTGGAATTGTGAATGCTTGATTTTAACGGTGTGAATGAACTCCAAATGAAGGAGCTGGCAGAAAAGCTTGTTAAGCCCTTTATCCATCATAGAAAACTGCGCCGAAGGGCCTGTCTGTGATTTTATCATTGTCATGCTTGTCGCTCCAGTTTAGGCTTCAGGACTTACATACTGTATCTGTCATGCACACACAGCCGCTCATGCTAGAGTGCTCTCACATGTACCTCCACACACATTTATTGTACACATGCTCATACACACACATGCACGTCTGCGTGTGCATGCGAACATTACACTGCAGAAGAAAAACATAAATGCTTTCAATTCCAGACAGTCAGTTTAGCCAGATGCGAGAATACATAAAGACACACTTATCCACCTATTACATACATATACAAACACACTTGAAGTCACTATTCAGTGTTCAGTATCCAGTGACCTGTTCAATTTCTCCATTTCAGAGCCAACAAGACTACAGTGCTTAAGGATAGACTCACTATTCCAGTAGAGAGGGACTCATGTACTCATTCACTGTGTGTGCAATTTACATCTATAGCTCCTTAAGAAACCTGTGTAGAAACGCACACTATGTCCAACATGTTTTTGTTCCCTTTATGTGCTGATAAAAGGCTTGTCATTGCCTACAGCCTATGTTTCCCTTTTGCATTCCTTCAAGTCCTTTAACTAGAAAAGTAGTCAACTGCTGTCTTTTATACAAGAAAGAAGTGATTGTATAGAGCCTTCAAGTTTATCGGCTGTAGCTGCACTTTTGTCTGCAACATTGCCTGTCAGCAGGTCTTTATATACTTCATGCTTACTTAAAGTTAGATTGTTTTTTTTTTATTTTGCTTTTATCATTTCAGCTGGATTTCAGCTTCCCCTCCTTTAAACCTCTTGTTAAGGGCATCCTTTTAAAAGTCTTTTTTTGCATACATGCTTGTGTGAGCATGTGTTTTGTTGGAGTAAGCACTTGCATCTGTCTGCTGCATATATCTGCCTAGGTCTGTGAGAGCATGCAAGGGTTTGCAAAGGTTTGCATGTGCTTGCAGGGGCTAATCTATCAAAACAAGTGTTTGTGATTGCCAGTGGATGGATGACCTTTGGGGCCTCTCTGGAGTCCCCTGTCACATCATGAGGTGGAGATAGAGGACACAAGGGGAAAGAGCTGACAAAGAGGGCAGGGAAGACTCTTGCTGGGTGAATAACTGTGTATTTTTTTTAATCCATTGTTGATGGAAGACTTTTGCTGAGCATGCTTGCTCTTTTCCGAATAACCCTGTTTCATATTCATGCACTTGAACACAGTCTCACCTGGCAGCTACCCAGTTCAGCCACAGTCTACTGCTATACTTTATATCAATGAGCTGCTCCAATGGAGCCAAAAGAGAGCGAGTGCCCTGCTCAAGGGCACAATGCCAGTAAGTGTTGAGAGAACGCAGAATGTTTACACATTCACTTTACTTGCCCAGAATTTCCCAGCTGGTCTGAAAAATTCAAAATTGCAGCGTTCTGGTCTTAAGCTACTTTTCTAATCTTTAGGCCACCACCACCCATAGCAGAGTGAATAAATTGTCTCTTTAATGTCAAATGGAATATATCCATTTTACATACTTTACGCACTTTCAGTATATCCTTTTTCTGAATTCTTTTTCATAATTACGTACTTACAGTGACTAATTTAGCCTATTTCACAGCTTAAAGAGTTCCAAAGAGCATGTGCTACAACGGTAATCTCATATCAAAACACTCAGAAGAGATGGACAACAAATTATCCAGTCTTTCTGAGCACTCATTTAAAATGCAGGCCAAAAATATGCAGTACATGAGCTCAACAAGACATCAGCCAGATTTAGTTTCTCTCCGCCAGTATACACAGCAGCCCAGGTTCATCAGTGAATTTGTAAAACACTTTACTATTAGTAAATCTCTGCATTGCCAGACAAGGTGGACAAGGTGATGCTGCCAATTAAGCATCCCCAAGTTTGTAGACAGCATGTAGACACCTGCTTGCTGAGTGTGCTGTGAGGGTATATGTGAGCACCCACCCACCCATTGCACGCACACAGGCGCGGAGAGCTGCAATGGCATTTAGGCAGTGACATTTTCCAAGTGACATTTTGTCTGCAGCCAAACCCATACTCACTGAGCAGGAACCCAATCATGTCGTCTTCTTCACTTGGAGCCAACGGTTAGACATGCATGCGAACTTGCACACATGTGTACATGCAGGTGATTGACTCTGATAAATCTTCTAAACAAGCTACTGACAGCCTTTTCCAGCCATAATCCTGATTTCCAACACTCCAAGCTGTCTTAAATGTGAACCATCCTTTCCTTTCTTTTGGCCTAATGTAAAAATATTCTTTTTTTAATCACTGGCCATTTTCGTTTCCTTTTTGGTCTAAATTTTGTTGACAGAAACTAAAATAATGAGGAAAAGAAAAGTTTTCACGAATCAACCAAGTTAAAAAACAAGACTGAGGAAGACAAAAATGACTTTCTCTATTGTGACTGACTAATCGACCATTATTTAATTTTAAACAAACCTCATTAGACAAATGGCATTGTGAGATGGTGGAAAATATCTGACTGACCAAGATGAAACAACAGATGGCAAAGGTGAATGCAGAGTGAGAGTGAGTGGTTGGTGGTGGTCGGAGGGGCCGATGGCGCAGATTGGCAGCCTCGGTTCCGTCAGTCTACCCCAGGGCAGCTGTGGCTACATATGTAGCTTACCACCATCGAGTATGGAGTGAATGAATAATGCAATGTAAAGCGTCTTTGAGTGTCCAGAAAAGCGCTATATAAAACCAATGCATTATTATTATTATTATTATTATTATTATGGATTCACCCCCTGATTAAGGTAATAATTAAAAAAGGAAAATAAAATATAGTTTATGAATGAGAGCTTATTATCTGTGGATTTTTCCAATTGCATTCCAATCGGGAAGAAAAAACAGTTACTTAAATCAATGAGGAGCCAAGCTGAGTAAGAAGAACCTGAAAGAAAAAAAAGAAGGAAAGAAAGAAAGAAAATTGATTTCTCTCCTTGAGTAACTTCCACCTACAGTGTATCGGGCCGTTAGATAGTGAACCATACCAATTGAAAAAAAACACACAAAAAAAACATGGCAAATGCTTTGTTCCTCTCTCACTGGTGACATTTATTCAGTCCACATATAAATGCGGTCTCAATAAATGTCATAGAACTGGAAGAAGCGGTTTCTTCATTTTTTAATCAATGTATATTACCACACCATCAATCTATCAAGTGGCACCAGCAGAGAAGAAGACGAAGTCTCCATCGTAAAACGGGTCTATAGATGGAAAGGAAAGTGAAGTAATGCTGTTATAGAGGACAGCTTCATTTCACATAGAGGCTGTATCATTTTCTAAACAATACTGTAGTTTTAGCACTCTGGAGGCTAAATGATATTTGCTGCTTTGCTCCATCGCTGTGCAGTGTTATATATATGGTATTTGATCAAGGTGCTAAAATAGAATGTTTGTCCATGTCTTCGTGCACATAATGTTCACAATTCATCACAAGTTAAATTTAATAAAACTGGGAGAAACGAAAAGGCAGTTAGATAGTAGTTTGTGCTCCACATGTGAAAACTAAACAACCTGTTACTCCTGATAGTTGGAGTCTGTGATTCGGGAGAAAGATTGTTGATACGTAGCATCTTTAGATAGTTGACACGTGTGCCTGATTTACTCTTTTTGTTTCCCATTTCCCATCACTGACTTTACCTTGAATCACTGTAGCACTTTACCAACATATTCACACACATTCAGTCATACGTGCACTGAAGAGATGGGCAAAATGAGTTAAAAAATGACATTAACAAAGGCTGCTACACAGGTGATCTTTCAACAAACTACCTATTAGAACTACATTGCTCCTGCAGTGGTTTGACAACGGTCATCTACATGTGCGAGTTCGTGAAACAGCATGAAACAAAAAGCAGATTTTGAAAAAGGCCACGGTTTCTATGTGAACAGTAGGTGCACTCAGCCAAGAGAATAAAAAAACACATTTAATATTGCAAGTGAAAGAGTCTCGCAAAGTGTGACAAATTAACTGTTGGTAAAAAATGATGAGGACAGCGAAGAGGAAGCTTTGCATATGTATGAAAGCCCCACACAACTTAGGTTAAACCTGACCTCATGCTTTAAAACACGGTGCATGTGGCCGCCTGTGCAACACACAAACACTGATACTTTTTTAACATGCCTTGATTTTGCAGTTATGTAAAAACAGTCGAATGCTATTTTTAACATGGCCAAAACATGGTTATACTAAAAATAAAGGCATGTCATTTTGTATTTCTATAGGATGAAAATAAAGACTCCACGGCTGATTTGTGGGTACCTACATCTAGACACACACACAACTCATAAGAACCCTTTGGAGCTTGTACATATGGAGTCACTGGATTGTTTGTGTCTTTGATCTCCTGCCATGGAAATTAAAGAATTGGACTTAATCTTGAGTGTGTCGGCATCATCCTTCTGAATGAGGAGGATTCAGCTCTCCTTAACTGACTACAGACATATGCAGCTTTCCCCAATACTATTTTCCTATCCTTCTGTCTCTAGAATGTGTCCTCTTGTTTTCTTTTTCAGTAGTAGTTTTTATTTTAAGATCTTACATAACTTTGACAGGCCAATGCAATTCTAATACATGGCCTTAATTGAGACAGAGAGCTCTGTGTTGAACGTGCTAACCAGGCTGACATCCCTCATAAATCCAAACCATTATTGTCAGGCTACTCAAAGCACGTGTGTCCAAACTCAAACGCGCACACTTGTTCACACACGCATGGAAAAAGAGACAGACATACTGGAACAAGGAAGAGAGGGTGTGACAGAGTGACAGCGAGGGGGAGAGCGAAGCTGGAGACTAAGAGAGAGATGATTTCATTTTGCCCACTGAGCCCTTAAATAATTTAACGAGAGAGAGATCTGTCAGAGTGTGCTGTGTTTGTGCGTTGAATATTTATAATGCATATAAAACTGTTATGGGCCAGCTGTTGGCAGTCATACGTCTCAGGTCTGTGTGTTTTTTTTAGGGGATGTTAAAATATGAAATCCAAACACATACAGCTGCTTCCCCTGGTCCCCACTAGTTCATTCTTACAGCACCTTGACCAGGGTTTGGTTGATATTTTCAGTTTTTCATCTAGTGACAAACCATCAGCCTGGACCTAGCCTCATGAATAGCTTATTTTCAACTGTTTAGTCATGTTGCTCTTTGATTTAGCTGTCTTTGAAGCTGTTTTCCTGATTTTCCTCTTTGCCTGGACCAGAGATATTTTAATACCGGGCTCATATTTATCAAACAACTCTGAATCACTCCGAGGACTTGCAATGAAAATTTGAGTAGAACTAAAAATACTTCAAATTAAGTACAGAGCATATGAGGTACTTGTGAAGTTTTCTACACCACTTTGAGCAAAGGTCAGAGGTTTTCCTCTGTAAAGGAATGATATCGGTGTTTTACAACGCTTTAAAACTTAAAATGGAATTAATAATGATGTCATGTTTTTCCTTATTACTTACACCCATTCAAAGCGTGTATCTCCAATCATTTACATAATTTGATGCAGAAAAATACAAAAAATGTGGAGAAGTTATAAGCTACTTGGAGATAGGTAGAGGATGAAACTATTTTTTGCCAAAACTTGCTGTCAGCAGCCTCCTTAGTGAAATGCACTGCCAGTATAATGAGTCACAAAATTCAGATGGTAATAATTGGCTCCAAAGCTGTCCACACCAGACACAATTTAAATGAGCATCAGTAATAAAAAAAAAAAGGAAACTCAGCCATCCCTGAATGTGACAAAGGACCCTTTTAAATGGCACCATGTACAGTTAAATGTATTCCCTAAGGCTGTTTTCTGAAGCAATTAAGAAAATTCCACCCCAAAACAGAACTCACAGGGATTTCCTTTGTTATTTGAGACGAGTCAGTATTTGTATACATTACTGACTCCTTCCCCTTAAAACAGAAAGCAGACTTTATCAGCATGAAAACCCCAAAGTCACTCCATTAACAACAAAACTACTCGTGAAGCGTCGAGAGAATGTATTTTAGCTATGACATTGAAAAGCACTTCATTTGTTCATATCGCTGCTGGTTTTACTGTCTTTCTTGAGTAAAAGTTGCTTTATCTATAACGTAAGACTTGTGCTATTGCCAGTGGAATAGTTTTAGCACTTCTGTCTTAATATAATTCAGTCTATCCTCACCATTCCCCGTGTTTGTGAGACATTTTCTCTCATTCCCAATGAGTTCAACTGTTGAAATTGCAGGAATAAGATGGCAGTTTGGTCTCAGAGAGTGATGTTTGTTGTATTTACATGAGTGCTTTCTTAACTCTTCAGATAGCACGAGATGCCGTTTATTAGTGAAATGACTCTGCATCGAAATAAACTCTGGAATCTGATTCACTCTCCTTGACTTGGTTTGATACTAAATGGCTACGAAAAAGGGCTTTTTTCAGAAAGCATCAAATGTTCTCAGAAATGTCTTAAAATGATGTATTCTCAGGATTTCCATGTACATGTCACATTCAGTCTCATATTGTCTTCTGAGAATGAATCAAGGTATAAAGACGTTTTGGATCTTTTAGCTGGCTTTTTTCTTTTTCAAACATTTGGTCAAATAATTACTTCTTCAAAAATTTAGTGAAGATGGGATTTCATTTTTTTTTGTAGCACTTAGCAGTTCCAA
>OMNN01025406.1:0-12120 GCA_900302755.1 Chromis chromis
ACAACCTCCATCCCTACATATATATACTTGTATACGACACCGTTATGTAAAATCTCCTTCACAGAATCTCTTTTCATCTCTTTCCGCACATTAGTCGAGGCATTCTTGGGCTTCTGTTCAATTAGACCTTCCTTCAGCAGCCAGCCGATGCTGCGCGGACTCCCCGGCTCCTCCACGCGGGACAAAAATAACATTTTAATTGCGTAAAAATAAAATAAATAAGTGTGTAATGACAGAAAAAGAAAGCGATTAGAGCAGGAGCTCAGTGCAAATAGAGGAGCCTGTGCGGCTGAAAGCGTGATAATTAGACATTCCTTTCTGCGTGTGCCAGATACACAGATTCACTAATGTGCACTGTGCAGCCTCCCTACAACCGAGAAGCTTATGGCCATGGAATGAGGCACCCCACAGGCTAAATTTAACTTTTTTTTTTTTTTAAACAAAAGCAACCTCGTCTCCAACGCTGTTCCCGCTGCTGCCAAAAACACAGATTTAGCAATGTGTCCAATGCGTATTCATGGTAGGTAGAAGTGTTGGCATTGAGCCTCTTCCTTCAGTTTCTCCTTTCTCTGTCCTCAATGAGACCAAGAACAAGCATCTATTCTGTTTTTGTGTATGTGTGGAAACATATTTAGTTATTATAAAGCACAGTGTTGGTTTAGGTCCTCAAGATTTCAATATAAAGGAAAACAGGCAGGAATTATACCTGCTAGTGTTTCACTTTGTCCACAGGGGGCAATAAGCATCACTTTAACTGTAAAAAATCTGTGCTTGGTTCTTAAATCATAGAAATACTATGCTCTATTATTAATCAGTGACAGATTTTTGAATGAACACGCTCCCTGCATTTGTCACTTTCCTCTCATCTGCATTAACCAACATGCCAATAAGCAATATTCATGCATAATTGCGACCCAAGAACGATACATAAATCAGTGCATGTCATCATTTGCCATCACAGCCGAGCACATTGGCACCAGATTATGCGCACTCTATCATATCTGCATCTCTAATGTAATATCAATAGAGTTGGGGAAGGACGTTTTTAAAAGAAGAAAAAAAAAGAAAAAAAGCACAGCCACGCGGCTGACCTCGGTAAATCCTCAGTGGGTTTGCAGAAATTGAAAAAAACCCATCAAATAACTCTTCGGTCACGGTGCATGCAAACCTCATCCATCAACATCAGGGTTGTCAGACAGGATGATAAGTGGAAGTGGACAGCAACAAGTCGGAGAAACTTCTTGCAACTTGCACAGAGAAGAGGCGGTGACGCAACACGTTGGTAAGATGGTGGAACGCCGGAGCACAGTAAAAAAATGTCATTTGGGGAAGTATGCAGCTTAACAGTATGCAGATCTGATTATTTTTATAGATGCAAATGTGGATCAGTGACATACAAAAGTCAAAGTCTAGGGAAATTACAATGTACCACTTATTACTTAGAGTTGAGACAAAAGATGAAGGTAGTACAGTGAAATAGCCACTGTTTAATTAGCTATAACAGTGAAATATTGAAAGAAAATTTGATTTTTGTACATGATATTCACATTTTAATCTTATTATGTAATAAATATTTAGTATTTAAAGGTTGTTTGTGCTCCAGATTTAATTATCATGTTCTTCTTGGTCATTTGACGTCCCTCTTTCTGTGCTTTGTGAGGTTAAAGAAACCTAAAGGTGTTTTTGTGATCCGACAAATTGTGTTTTCTGTGGAAAAATGGCTCTCTCTCAATCTGCAGGTAAAAGAAATGACTCTTCTGTAATTCATCTTGTTCAGTCATTGTAGCAGATGGCAGCCAGCCACGATCAATTATACACCAAAAACTGAACATTTTCTGAAAATTGTGTTTTATTTCCCCTTCAACTGAATTCTACAACAAAGCAACTTTGATTCTGGTTTTCTTGTGAACTCAATTTGGATCAAACTTTTTTTTTTTTGGCCAGATGGATAAACACTAGCTATTCTTCACATGGAAACCTGGACTTGTTAGTGTTCACTTGTTCCCCCGCAGTGCGATTTCAAAGCAACAACAGAGCAAAGCTGAAGTAGGGGAACTTTCTAATGGATTCCACACAGTAACAAAAATGCAAATGCCTCCTTTTTCTTCTTTTTTGGCAACGCACCATATCAGATTCCTGATGAATGTACAAGAACAAAACCAGCAGCGACTTAAACACAAGGGAACAATCCGTGGAAGAAAGATACTAATGCGACACGAGTCCCCTTTTGTTTACCTGCCATCTCCTCAAACCAGGTACCGACTTAATCAAGGTCAAGCCGCTGCACTCATTCATGCGCACCGCTCCAGTGCCAATAAATATCCAGTCTGGGCACAGATGTTGGTGCTACAGGTGAACTGTAACGGACGCAGCTGGTAATAAAATACGCAACCAGCAATCTCAATCAAAATGTCCTCATTCTCGACATCAAAGAGGTTCAAATAGACGCATTTCATCTCCTCTCCTGCGCAAAAATAACACAGAATCACAGAATTGTTCTTTTCCCCCATATTCAGAAGCAGAATCTGAGCCCTGGAGTAATCCGATTTCCTTCCCACATACTATAACAGCTAAGAAATTACTTTTCCATTTTCATCTAGAACCTTTCACACTGACTAACTTTGTTATTAATGTCAGAGTGATTTTAAATGCTCCAAACCTACCTTGAACCATCACAACCGCGTCCCACTGCACTGATTCATCCAGCCAAATGATAGGAGGAGTAGACATCTGCGTTTTTTTGGCACCCCTCCTTAAGCGCACAGACACGACTATACTGCTGCTTTTAAACAAATACAGTTCGCTGTGTTGCGTAAAATTGTGTGGTTTGACGCGAACGCAGCGTGGTAAAATCAGCTGTAATTTGCCCCCCAGTGGTTTTATAAGCAACAAGCTCACTGTACGTCATTCAAAAGGTGATTTGACAAATCCATTCTGTGCGTAAAAAACCTCAACTCCAAGACCCGCAGTCACAAAATCCGCCACAAACCTGCCTCTTCAAGTCTTTTCTGTTGCGTTGCGCTTTTACGCGCGCCTGGTGTGGCTGCAACGCGAAATCATCCGTTAATCTCATTCTTAAAGACGGTAATAGATGTCTGTACATGTGTAAAAGCATCACACTGTGTTGCAATGGGTTTCATACACACTGAAAACACGGGGATTGGTTATAAACGTGTATTTGTGCATCATTCTGTGGCGATCATGAACGCCGAGGTCAAAAATCGTTGATGATTTGATGAGACGGGGAGAAACTGCTTCTGGGCGAGTACAGACGCAGAAAGATCTGCATCTGTGGAACCAAATTCACGACTGTACATCAGGGGTTTAGTATAGAGAAAACATCTAAAGAGACAGTCTGATTCTGTAGTGAATCGTTTGGTTCTGTGGGAGACAGAAATGAAACCAGCTGTTTTATCGAGGCGATGAAACGATGTGCAGGACGATATTATCCAAAGCGCATTCGAGTCCCAAGAGCGCAAACGTTTCCAGTGAACTGTTTGGCATTTTAGAAAAATAACCAAACCACAGTTGGTAAAAGGCGTTAAAATGAAAAAAAAAAAAAAACGACCAGTGAGGAGTATAACGGGCTTATTTCATTGGAAATGTGATAAGAAAACGCGCGATGTAGGCGCACAGCGGTTTTATTCGATTGACCAAATGAAATACACTCAACTATACAAGGCACCGAGAACCACAAATGCAGCACCAGAACCACGAATAAAGTTTTACTGTCCCCGCTTCTTCTCAGATGTGCCATATGGCACAGACGGTTGTGGATCAAGCATAAAACATTTGATTGTCTTTGTGTTCATCATGCAAACCTTCCCCAGCACTAGACAGCGAGGCTTGTTCGATATTTCTGACGATCACATCTTTTCCAGCAGTGACCCAGGTTTGGGATGTTTTCTCTGAGTTTAATCATGTGAAAACTAAGTTGGACACTTTATGTCACCCTGACTGACCAAAACCAAATGGCAAGTATCTAAAATCTTAAAGAAAACCCCTCTCAGAGCAGCACCGTGATCGTCGAGTTTCCATATTTTGGATTTTTACGCACTGGAGGATCACAGGTGTCGATGTGGCTGACGGGGTAATGGAGAGAGACAGTCCCGCATCTGAGATGTCTGAGGTTCAACCCCTGGTCACATCTCCTATCGGAGTGTCCTTGAGCAAGACAGCTTAACAAACCTCCCAATAAAAACAAGCGCTCAATCTCCTGGTCAGAGAGCTTTAGATAAACCTGCTTCAGAAATATCGACTCCTGTCCATTATCAGTGTCCATTGAAAAAAGAAATCAGGATAAAAAAATAAATAAATTCTGGTATCTTACCTGCTTTCATGCAGTCAAGCTGGTGGCGTCTTTTGGTCCGCTTCATCGCACCGTGGCTGCATGTCTGAGGACATGCTTCTGGAGACGAGCTTTGGAGACGAAAAAGCGCCTCGGCTGCACGGGAGAAAGTGGGGAGGGAGGGGAGGAAGGGGTGTGTGAGAGAAGGAGAGAGAGCGCGAAAGAAAGGGAGAGAGCTATAAGAAGTGGGCTGGCATTTCTTTGACGATAATAAGAGTCGTTATTTGCCTTTTTAGAGTTTAACACAGGAGCAGCAACACGTGATTTTTAAAATGCAAGATTTAAATGCGTCAGTATTCCAATTAAACCTGCAGAATCAGACACATGCCACAGATTTTCAGAGGGAATGAGCTCATTTGGCCCATTAGTACGAGTTTCACAGACCTGCACTTTTTCCACTGTCAAATTCAGTATTACATTTCTCCAAGTTATTGGTACAAAGCTGGTGGATTTTGGGGATATTACAGTTTCCATCCAAGAAAAAAACGCCATAAATCATCACTGCAGCTTTACGCACACTTTCTGGTTTCAGCACCGAGGAGAGCGCATATTTGGAGATGAGTAACATGATGTTTTCTGATTACTTCTGCAAAAAACAACTTCTCTTTTCATCCAAAGCACACTACAAAGTGTCAATGTGACATTGTTATTCTGTGTGTGAGAAAGATACAATAAATCACTCTCAGTTTAATCTTGCAACTAATTCTACACTCAAACACAAGCAGGCACAAGAAGAATTTATTACAGCTCCAGATTTGTTGCTTTTTTTCTGTCCATGAACTCAGTCCCCGCAAGGAGCCTGTTGAATCTCAACATGTAGCCAAGGAGACCTGCTTTTTGTTAACTTTGTGTACACCGTCTGGCCGAGCCGCTCTTCCTTCTCTCTTAAGACAGAGGACTCCTTTTTATCATAACCGACTGGCACTTATCGAGATTTACCCGCTTAACACTTGTTTGAAAAGCTGAATTCCTGCCTGATTTATTGCAACTTTACACTTGGAAATCAGGCTGCTGGTACCAGAGGATCAGTGTGATTTACATTTATTTAGTATTTATCTTTTTTAAAAACCTGCCATACAGCCAAGATTGTTTGAAAAAAAAAATGAGCAGGGAGATGTTTTACTGACATCTACTGGGGAATTAGTCTCAAAAGACTCCTTTTTTCCCCTCATAACAGGTCATCTGCCAATAGGAGGCAAAGCAAAGTCAGTTTCTAAACCAGTCAGCTCTACTGTTGGACAGGTAACTTCATTTTAATGATTTTTTTTTAAGGAGCAGTATCCTCTCCTCCCTCCTGAGCTTCATGCCAGATTTTTACCTCATCACGCTAAGAATTTTATGCATTTTCAAATTCAGCGAAGAAGCCATTAGGCGCAGTTTGAATGCTGCCATCCTGAACCTTAGCTGTCAATTAAAACATATCAAGTGGCGTGAGTTTAGGTTTGAGGAAAACATGCTGTAGTTGAATTATTTAACAATGTGGCTCATGTAGCGAGGGAGAAATTGGAGAGGTTGCATATGAAGTAGGAAGAAAACAAAAACTGAATAAGAGACGAGAGGAATCCAGTGACAGATGTCAAACACAGTTTTACATATTTTAACTTTAAAAGTATGAGGCGTTCATGGCTCCAGGTAGTGTGGTGTGTTATTAGCACAACAATAAGACTTGTCTGTTCTCGTTGCTAAATCCTATCTGATGGCCAGAGCCAAAAAGCATGTTGGGTGACAGTCAAGACACCCACCGCATGCTATAGTTATTCCTATTCACAATGCAGCTGTAACACATGACTCACAGTATAGGCACACATGCTGCTCATTACTCTTAAGAGCTTGTGTGTGGAGCAGGTATTACTCATGTTGCGGGGACCTAAATCTACATTATGGGGACAAAAAGCAAGTCTGCATGATAAATATTAAGGTGAAGATGTGTTTTATGGTTAGATTAAGCCTCCAGAAAATGAATATAAGTCAGTGTAATGTCCTCTGAAGTCATGGACTTCAGAGGACATCTACACAGCTGTGTGTGTGTGTTTAAGTGCTGTAAACCGTTGCCTAAATGGCCGCGGATAGATCACGTGTTGCCTACGCACCTGTGTTATGCTGATGAACAGCCGAGCCTCAAAGGCCGACTTGAGTGCACTGCAATTAGTTCGAGAAAATCACAGTTATAATGGACACGCCACTGCCAAATTAAGAGCGATACGGTGAACAAAGAGTCATCTAATGCACCATCCTGTAAATGGCAAATACATCAAAGTGCATGTATAAAAATCTAGTGTTAATGCACTTTATGGCACCCGAGAACCGCCAAGGCTCTTCTTTCACCCACTTGAATCTGTGTGGTTAGTTCAAACATGTCATCTGTTGCTGCCTACGAGTTTCTGATCCGACATCTTTGTGTGTCCTGCTCCTGACTGACATCTGGTTGTTGCACATTTGGGACCAATCTAGTCAATCACTCAGCCGTGACAAGGGGAGAAAAAAGAAGCAAGAGAGGCCATTCAAAAATGTTTAACATAACGCATTGAAATGCATTAGGACTACGCAGAGGGGGAAAAAAAAGCAGTGAATTAATGTGAAAACACGCATTTGAATTTCAATTTTTCTTGAAAGAATATGACTTATTTAAAACACCATAAAATGTTTAAACTGTATAGAGAGGGAAGGACTGATTTGCAATTGTCTTTGAACACTGGAAGCAGGTGGATAATTTGTTCAATTTATCACAGTTATGAAAAAAAAAACTCTTTTCTTTTAAAAAGCACAACATCACCCCTCTAAAACAAATGCTTTCTGCCAAAATCTAACACCTTTGTTGGTTAGTTTCGTGGATATCCTGTATTTATTTTGGCTCGTGCTGTTGCCGTTCGGTTGAATACTATGGTGTACACCTCTTTAAATCTTAAAATGTATCTCTGGGGTGAAGAAAAACAGTCCTGACATTAAGAGAAAACAGTAAGAAGAGTTTGTCCTCTGGTGGCTTTGCACTATTGACACAAAATTAATCTTTTATGTGAAAATGCAAGAAAATATCATACTTTTGGTTTGTTTGTTGAGCAGTATTTTGATTCTAGAGGACATAACTTCTTGTGGGCAAGAAGGTTTATTGGGTTTTAAAGTATATAGCAATACAGTTTTCCTTTTTGTGCAGGTTTACCTAGACCATACATATTATTTCAGTTGTATTTTAAATGATTTCAGAGAGATTAATTTCAAATAAATAATACAGTCTGTTCTTTTTATATGCATAACACTACAGTTACAGTTAGTGCAGCAATAGCCTCAAATTTAATGGAAATAAATGTGCAACAGATCCAAGATTTTCCCAGAAACAAGACCCAGTGTTTTCTTTTTCAGTCCCCAGTTTCTTGGCAAAATGTTCCTCACTAAGTTGTTACACGTAAAAGCTGCATTAGTGTCGCCATTCTGCTTGTAACTACTCCAAGTGTAGTTAAACACGGCTGTCAGGCAGTAGAAGTGCTTTACAACGCTTATTGATTATTGGCCTGTCAATCAATGTGAACATCTGTCAAGAGACTCTAAGTTGCAGTTGGGGAAAAAAAACCTTGAAGTGCCACTTTATTAAACAGAAGGATGAAATAATCCTTATGGTGTTTGACAGCAACTCTCCAACGCGGATCTCTTTGTAAAGTCTTTGGAAGCTCTTCAAGCTGGGGAGGATTGAGCAGATGTAGGAAGGTTGATCCTTTGATCGCTTACTAAAAATAAGAAAGAAGTAGGGGAAGGTTGGTCCTGGAAAATATCGAAGATTGAATGGTGCAAGTTGAAATTCAGGTATTCTACACACAAGTTCTACTAAAAATCTTGAAGGACAATATCCGGTTCTTTGGGGGCCTGAATTCAATGAGAAATTCAAGTATCCAAACTAAAACATGGAGGTTCAACTTTTATTCCCAATGGATCCTGAATGAGGCACCAGAACATCCTGCAAACTTTTGAAGTGCACTAGCTCTCAAAGCAGCATCACAAAAAGTTGAATAAAAACAACGTAACACTTCCCTATTCTACGATACAAAGGGACAGAATAAGTGGCCAATTCTGTTACATAACGTGGCGAATCGATGAGCCAAAATATAGGATGTGTCGTGATATCAGGTAAATGAGCTGGAGGGGGACCATTTTGTCTTAATCAGGTCTGACAAGTCACTGGCAAGCTGGTCCCACAATCCTCAGAGGACCGCCAGAACAAAACACAAGAGCAGAAGAGAAAGGAGGCAGTAGAAGAAATACAATACACACAAATCAATAGAAGGCGATTTTACCTGCATGTGATGCAGGGAACAGGCCAAACTACTGTCACAACAATGTGATGCGCCGGCTAATTAAGTGCTCTCATGAATCTGCGCTGAAGAGACGACTTCTTCGTTTTTCACATGGCTGGTGTTCGTTTTCAAAAAGTACTTGTTTTTGCTCGGTCTCAGTCCTTCCCCTTTTAGGCTAATTTCTCTGGTTCTCATGTTTACTGTCTGCCACAATAAAAGTGAAGGAGCTGTTCTGTGTGCATCAGCATTTTCAAGTATGTTTCACAAGAGTCTGGTGACCTGCCTGCTGCTCTGGTATTTTTTACTGAGATATTAGTTGTATTTGTTGGTACCATTAACATGGCAAAAATAAGCCGATCAGGCATAACATCATGACCACCTGCCTAATATTGTGTTGGTGTTATGTGGTCAAAAATGCTCTGAACCATTGGGCATGGACAAGAGGACCTCTCAGGCTGTCCTATGGGGTCTGGCACCAGGACCTTGGCAATGGATCCTTTGGGTGCTCTGGCTTGTGCAGTGGGGCCTCTGTCAATCAAACTTGTTCCACTGCATCCTGTTGATGCTTGATCAGAATGGGGTCTAGGAAGTTTGGAGGTCAAATCAATATCTTGGGCCATTGTCATGTTCCTCAAGATGTTCCTGATGTTTTTTGCCATGTGGTGGGGTGCATTTTCCTGCAGGGGTAGGCCAGTGATATTTGGGATTTCCATTTGCACGAGGGAGTGTGCTTGTTCTGGGACAATGTTTATTTGGGTGTCTAAGTCTCATCAACACGGATGCCAAAATCCAAGATTTCCAGCAGAACACCACATAGTACCAATAGGATCAATGTTATTCACTTCACCTGTCAGTAGTCATAATGTTGTGGCTGATCAGTGTACATTTTGATACTATAACACCTGGGACACACCCAAAGTGACAGTGCTGTGAAAGTATGTCCTGATGTCTTCTATTTTTGCATATTTCTCACACTTAATGTTCCAGGTCATCAAACTAATATATTAAATATTAGGCAGAGAAAACCCACAAAACACAAAATGCAGTTTTTAAATGACTGATTGAAGATTTATTGAAAACCTATATCGACCTATATTTGTGTTGAGCCTTAGGTCATGAACTGATGGGTGGAGATTCTCCAGGAGGATTTTCTGATAGAGCAGAATTCATGGCTCCATCAATTAAGACAAGTTGTCCAGGTCCTGTGGAAGCAAAAGCAGCCCCAAACCAGCACACTATTTTGTGACCTCCTGGATTAGATATCGATGCACTCTTGGAGAAATGTTGGTTGGGTGGCCACTCCTGAGAAGGTTCACCACTGTTCCAGTGATGTTTAGATTCAACAAGCCCGGCTATAATCATATGTGGCTGTGGTTGGTGAGACTGAATCCAACTGCCAAATGAATTTGGTCATTTGGTGGCTTGGTAGCTAAGGGGGCAGTTACTTTTCCCAAAGAGCGAGTTGGGGCTGGACAGTATTTTTCATTCAATACATGAAATCATCATTTTAAACATTTAAACCAGTTTCTTGGGTCTTGTATTAACATTTGTTTGATGATCTGAAACATTTAAGTGTGAGAAATATGCAAAAATAGAAGATTTCTGTGGAGCAGCAAATCTTTTTTTCACACTACTGAATGTGCTTTTCGCATTCATGTTTTTCTGTTCTGTTTGGTAATGCTTTAAATTAGACTTTTCTGCACCCTCAAGCCTATTTGCTTTAAATGCAACAACTTTTTTCAAGCAGTTATATATTTTAAACAGAGGGTGACTGGTTAATGTGAGATGCTCAAGTCACCTGAAGCAGCGCTTAGTGGCAACTTCAACTCCCTTTCCTCCACATACAATTATTGGAAAAAGGATCTAATACAAAACATTGAATACATTTTTTACTGCATTACAACCCCTGCAAAATGACACTTTATGATCAGAATTTAATTTATTCAGTCGTATATGGTTTGGAATAGAACTTTATGGTTTTCCTTTAACTGAAGCCCATTAATGTGTGCAGCGAGCCAACAAGTAGTAAGTCGGTTCAGCAGGCAGGAGTGTCAGTCGAGCATTCTCTCTATAGGCTCAGCTGAGAAGGAAGCTAATGCTCATGCTCTTAGGAACCAAAACTGTGGAAGCATGCAAACATCCTCGAGCTTGGATGGGTTTTTGGGCATATGCACCATTGAGCTACATTCAATTAAATTCTTGTATTCTAGAAACTAGTTCTCCTGAATACATCCAGGGTGTAAGGTATTAGGCGCAATTGGAAGTTTTTTACCTTTTTATTGCTTTCCAACAATGAATCATGGACAGTATAATTTGGCTTTTCTTGACCAGAATTTAGGGGGCAAAGACTCTTTCATGTCAAAGTGAAAACACAGTTCTACAAAAGGAATGCCAATTAAATAAAATGAACATAAAATCAGGGACTGCATAAATATTCACTCCCTTTACTCAACTAATTCAACACAGGTGCAGCCAATTGGTGCTAGAAGTGAAAAAATTATAGGCACTATACATCAGTCCTACAATTTTTTTACAAGCTCTTGAGGCTGCACTCTAATTGGGTGCCTCAAATCCATCTCCAGTCATTTCTTTAACCCCTAAAAACTAATCTGTGTATCAAAGTTACATAGTTCTGTTGCTTAGTATATGCACATCCCAACTCTATCTACAACCGCAGTTCCACACTCGCTGCAGCTCAGCACACCAGCTCACCTATCTGGTCAAACACTGTAAATTTACTCAACATTGCACAATGGTTTTAAAGGTTCTAATATTGAGTAATTCAGCCACACATGTTAGAGCTGGAAATTGATTCTGAAGAAAAATGATACAAAAAGCCTCACGTTGCTAGTTAGCATTAGTTCCTCATGTCTGTTATGTATGAAACCTCAAAAGTTGGCAACCACACTTTAAATCAACATTGGTTCTCTGTTTCAAGGTGGAAATGCTCAACCATGGTGTTGACTGCTTATTTTGCTCATGGTGTGTCTTTCAGCATATAAAAAACACAACAATGTGAAAAACTTGACTTTCACCAGAGGACCTTTTTTTTTTTTTTTTTTTTTTTTTTAAATTGGTCGCACATTTGTAGTGGGTATTTTTGTTTGTTTATTTGTTTGGCTGGAGAATTCCCAACACCGTCTCCACACCTATCATTAACTGTGTTCCGACTCTCACTCAGCTCAGCAGATCCTTTGTTAACCAGTACTGCAGAAGAACACAGGTTAGGTGAAACTGTTGAGTTTTGGGTTGGCACAGCTGCCAAAATAAAGGAAATTCGTTTTTGCAAATTGGTGACACCTTGTAGCTTTCTTTAGCAGTAGTGAACTGAGCTGAGCAGGAGTTTAGAGAGTGTTTTTTGGGGTTATGATTTCCATTCTCTTCTAAGAGCAGCTTTTGTCACTTTTTCTCCGGATTGTTTGGCGTCTTTAGGTCACATTGTGTTTGATATCGATCAGTTTAGTGCAGACCGATGGCCCAACCTTTCAG
>OMNN01025407.1:8201-19533 GCA_900302755.1 Chromis chromis
CTAACGTACTTTCATGTGCGTCCATGTGAGGCATTATAAGCGCCTGTCAGGGAGGCCCAAAGTATGTTGGGATAAAAAAGAACGTTGGGTCGAAGGGTAAACTGACCTCCCTCGTTTTTCTCTCCTTCACTGCCTTCCATTTGTTTTTCACTGCGGCGCATCTCTTACATCTCTCTTTCACACAGCAAAAACTATCCTCACTAGAAGCAGCCAAGCCAGTGTTACACGCTAACATTTGCTAATTTTAAGCAAATATACATACATATATCTTCCAGCGGGGTAAACAAAAATGACTCTACGAGTTTTCTTCACATTAGCTTAACAATCTGGCCAGTACAAAAATGATAAAACCTTAAAACGTCTTTTTTTATAAATAAAATAATTAGATTGAAACCTACTTAGCACCATGAAGCCCTTTTCAGACATGGGATACGTAACATTGCTACATTGCTGCTTCATCAATCTGTGACTGGATTCAGACATAGGTCACTTTGACGTTAATGTTCCTCACTGCTTCTTTCACACAAGCCCACCACGGTGATGCTAAATTTGTCATACAGGCAGGATTAGACGGCATATTAAGTGATGTATAAGGCCTGATAATACTCTAATAAACAAAAGACTAAATCTAAATCCACCTTGTAACCAGTGATTAACTGCAGTTTATAAATGGACCATTTCTGTCTGCATTCTGGGGATAATTTATAGTAGTAAATAATTAATGAAGCTTCTTCAGTTGTTCCGTGTGCATAAATGCATTTGGTTTAGAGACGCCCATAGAGATCCTGCTGCTGTCTGATGCTGCAGGTGTAAACTCAGAGGAA
Organism: Chromis chromis; assembly: GCA_900302755.1. Lineage (NCBI taxonomy): Eukaryota > Metazoa > Chordata > Actinopteri > Pomacentridae > Chromis > Chromis chromis. The sequence goes on from OMNN01025407.1 coordinate 9,026, forward strand.
AGACTCCTACAAACAGCTGGAAGCAACAAACTGGAAATGGATCACCTTAATTTTTGGTGAGTTTCATTAATCGGATCTGTTACAATCATCACAGTAAAGTTTTTTTTTTTTTTATAGACATTTCAGTTTGTAATAGATTTTGACCACAAACTGTGTCTTTTGCTCTTTGTGATGTTTTTGGAACAATACTGTTGCTGAAATATGGGAAAAGACTTCCCCAAGTTGAAGTAAGATTCAAATTAAGAAGGCTAACTCTGGACTACTTGTCTTTTTTCAGCTTTTAATTCAAGCTTTGAAATAAAACATCTTCATACGATTCAATTTCATCCAAGCTGCATCCTGTTAAATGAAGCCAACGACTGGAAACAACAAGAATATTCTGTTAACTAGTGAAATTTACTTTCATATAAGAAAATCTGCGAGTCGAGTAGTTTTCTGAAATCTAACCACAACACAAAATTATCTGCCCTTAAAACTGGTTTAGAAAAAACTCTCAGATGTATGTCTTTATCATTTCTTGGGAGCAATGAACTGTCAGAAACTGAAGTCAAAGATGCTTAAAACCAGATTATCACAGTGCACTAGTCTTCATGTCAGTGTTCCAGTGATAATAAATGTGGAACTATGAAAATGAAACTGTGTTAAATTGATCGAAAAGCAACTTAAATTGCATAAATAATTTCCAGCAAAACTTCACATTTCTGGTGTTTAAATGACAAATTCTCATTTAAACGTCTTATTAAAGTTTAACTAACTGAACTTTCAATCTCCTCCACTCTGAGCCACAAAGTCCTGCTGGTAAGAAAGTATTGAAAACCAAGTGAACCAACATTTATACATATTTTTATTTATAGCTATACAACCTTTTGAATAATCTACAATAAAAATTTTAGAACAATTGCCACATTTTCAGATACAAGATACCTTATGTGACAGTTTTGTGATCTACAGTATGTGAAATTGGCAACTCTTTAACAAACCCTGCAGTTGCATTATACATACACGATCAGCCACAGGTGAAGTGAATAACATTGATCATATTGGGTCACTCAAAGTATCCCACAATGCACCGTGGAAAGTAGTGTACAGCTGATGGTCACTAACCAATCAATATGTAGCATCATGCATTGTGTCGAAGGAGAACAGCAGACAACCAAGAGAGAAAACTGTGGATTGATGGATTTCCACAGATTTCTGATTTCTTATAGTGTTAAGATGTATTTTTTTCTACGCAATACATCTTTTCCGTATGTGTAGCTTATCAAAATGACAACAGGCACAAGACAATTCCATGAGTTATGGTGTGAAAATATTAAAAGTAAAAATTATAAGTTGTAATAATATGTTTAATGGAAGGAGAGCGATGTATCACAACACAAACAAAGAAAAGAAAGTTGTTTTCACTTATTCAATTTGGAAAATACGCTTAGTGTAATGTGAATGTGTCGGTTCAGCCGGTATTGATCCGATATGTTTTAATTGAGCAACAGCAGTGACAGAATTAACAGCACAGAGACTCGAGTAGAGTCTGAAAGTGTTACTTTTGCAGAGGAGCTCAGTACATAGTTCACTATATAGTAATCTCTCAATAGGGAGGAGGGAATGACGCAGCCAGAATTACTGAAAATCTTCACCCTGGCTTTAAGGAATTCCTTTTAGTGTCAACAAAAGGCCGAAAACACACAACAGAAGCTGTGAGGAATCCTGTAATTGATGTGCTACAGCAGCTGATGAGGTAATGACGGGCAGGTGAAGCTGCTGCATGTGGCTCAGGTGCAGGAGGAATAGGCCACGCCCACCAACACAGAGAGACGCACAGGGATTCATGGGAGATGTGAGGGAGGAGAGGGGGGAGACAGGGTGAGGGCCGTGACAGTTAATGGCTCTGCTGATGGCTGCTGTTAATGTCTTTGGGCTAATGGCCTCGGCCACCGCTGATGATAACCATGAACTAATAGCATGAATGACAGATCGCCTACTGCTTTCAGACTCCTGCTCTGTATAAAGAATAGATAGATAGTCTCAGGGGAACAATTAGGAAGTTAGTTCCTCTGAATATAGCAATAATCCCCAGAGGAGACATCTTTACTGTGATTAGATATAAAGATGAAGGTGATGTAACTGGGTAAAATGTACAGCTGTGTGCAACATAGAAAGCATGCACTTTCACAAGAGTTTGCACAGCAAGAGGAGCTCTCATGAACAATAGAGAGGTAGATACAAGATAGTTTTATTTATTCCAAAGGGGAAATTACAAAAACAGTTATAGTGACTAGGTTTCCTTTAAATGTACAGCAAATTTTATGAGAAAATCTGCAAAACAAAATTTTAATGACCTTTATGCACATATTAGCGGTTGGTTCATTGAGATAAACAGCTGTTAGTTCTAACTTTACAGTCAGATACCCAATGCAGAAAAAGAGACCAAAAGAAACAATGAAAACAATGTGGAAAACATGGAAAACATCTTCAGGAACCAAATAAAGCAATGTCCAGTTGTCTTCGACTGCTTTTATTGATACACCCACTAAGTTAAAACTGTTAGTTTAAAGCTGCAGTAGGCAGGAATCTGTAAAAGGAATAACATCTCTATCCTAATTCCCTTCCACCAGATACACTTTGGGTATATGCATGGTCTTTAAGGATGCAAAATTAGTCAAGCTAACATTCATTTTCAGCTTGAAATTGAACTCAAACCTTGCCCTCCTGGGTAAAAGTCCTCAGCTTAACCCATTCACCTGCCGCATTGTGCTCTCAATCTATACTTTGTTGCTCTTAATCTATTTCACTTGCTCTTGAAGGACCTGTGATTGGCTAAAATCTCCCATCAGGTTTTTCTAAAGCCTCAAAACAGAAGAGGAGGTGTAGAAGTCAAGTTCCCTGTCACTTTACAGTGAATTACAACAAGCTTAAAGGTTGGTATGGCCTTTTTGCCTAATGTCGCCATAATATTACTGCCTACCCAAGCTTTAAGAACTTTTTATGTAATCATTAAAGGAATTTTAGTCACTGTTGTCTGCAGACCATTTTCCACGCCCACCCTCAACCCAACTGGTCGAGATAGATGGCCGCACTCCCTGAGCCTGGTTCTGTCAGCGTTTTTTTGTTTTGTTTTCTTGGGTCCTTGTTTTTGTTGGGTTTTTTGGTTCTTTTCCACTGTCATCAAGGGCTTGCTCAAAGAGAATCCAAAGGGATCTTTGGATTTGTTGGGTTAAAATTTGTAAGCTCTTCACCTTACTATGTAGTAAGTGCTATGAGGTGACATATGTTATGAATTGTTTGGAATTATAACCCTGTATTTCCATTGTTTCATTTCCGCATGAGAGGAAAATCTGTATCAAACATTTTTAAAGTATAAATCTTGAAGGATCTAGGTGATGCATTTACTGAAACCATGACCTCAAAATGTTAAGCAGGCTGCTGAAAAACAGTCCATTATTGTTGCCTCATGACAGACAGTCCCTGCTTATATTTTCACTATGATGTGACAATAATGCAAATTTAGCTGAAAACAATTGCAAGATCCCCTCCAGGTATAAATGAAGACACATAAAAATACTCTGAGTTTCGTAATTATCTCATAAAAAAGTTGATTTACCTGGTTAGAGGTTCTTGAAAATGATGATCTATGCCTACAGAATCTATATGCAAATGTTTTTCATCTCATAAGTTGAACTGCTGGAGACACTTATCACTGAAATACCATTCAGAGTGTTTCTACAATGCAGACTTCAAGTTTCCACATCACACTTGTGTGAGCCGCCTATGGGACCAAGATTGGCTTCTACACAAGTTCTGATTTCATGAATCCTGCAGGTACACGCCCTAAAGACCAGTTTGAAAACAGCATCTGAACATGCAGTACATCAGTCTGTAGAGTGAAGGTCAAACATTAGAGGGAAGAAAGAAGAAACCACTTTAACCTTCATTAGATGAGCACAGTATTCTCTGGATTGTGTGTGTTGCTGTCTCTTTCAAAGGTGTTGTTGGTGGTACACTCCAAAGTGATGGTAGAAGGAATGTGAAGAATGGAAGAATAGATCTTGAGAGAAGCTGGAACCTTTCGTTTCTTCACAGCTGGCTAGTCTTCGTCAATGGGTTTGACTGAGATGCTGCAAACGAAAAGTCTTGCACTGCATGTTCCAAACTGTTTTGTGCAGGATTCCCAACAAGTCCTCCACATTAAATCACACAATATGTTGTTTGCCTCTAGAACGGCATGTTTTCTGATTCGATGACCCTTTTGGCAGAATGAGGACATTTGTCTGTTTCTTCATGCATCATTTTTATAACGCGACCTGATCTGGTTATGGTTCGATTAGGTTTAAGGACAAAACCCATTTGGTGAATGTGGGGGAAAATTGTGTTTTGGGTTGAAATGACTCTTTCACTAGATTCCAGAGAGTTTCGTCACAGCGGGAACAATAATAGACACTTAGAACAATCCCAGTGTTTACCGAATAGGAAACAGGTCAACACAGCTCACGTCAAAGTCGAACAAATCTGAACTTTTGGCACATTGTAGACTGTTGAACACACCACATACAACACAATAAAACATTATCTTCCCACAGTGTTGTGACTACAGCTTCAGTTTGTTGATTTCTCAACACTATAAACTTTTCTGATGCCAGTTCTGACATCAGTACCAGGGGGAAACTGACCTCCAGGCAGGAGGCTGGGGTTTGCCTCATGGTATGGACTGACAGTTGGAGTACATTTACTCAAGTACTGTATTAAGTACTTGTATTCGATTGCATTCAATGCGACTTTATACTTCTCTGTCACTACATCTGAGAGGCAAATATTGTACTTTTTACTCTACTACATTTGTCTGGCAGCTTTAGTTACTATTCACATTACAATTTCAAACCCTTGCTGTCCAAAGAAAACCACGTATGTCCAGATCTAGTGATTTTGAATTTGACTTTTTCTGGTAAACTGAAAGATTCAGTGCTCCTCTGTGGGTTGAGAAACTTTTTTCTTCTTCTTAAGATACATCAACTGTTTGATAAATGTTAAAAGCATCATCACAAAGCCGAGAAAGAGCTGTTTTTCTGAGCTCATGAGAAGCTGATGTTTTAGATATTGTTCTCACAGGGCAGCAGCACTACAAATGTATGAAGATCTTACAGAACACTATGCATTGCTGCTAATTAACTACAAGAATTATGTAAAGTAGTTAAAATGAGCTCAATCTTAAACATCTACAGCAGTAATATGCAACATATACATTGTTGTAGCAGTAATATTGATGCAATGACACCAAATGTAATAGTACAACACTGAAAGGGACCATTTTACTGCTATTTTTTTCCCTACTTTTAATACTTTAAAGATCTCCTGCAACAAAATACAAGATTTTTATCTCATTAGCATGTCAATGTGGTGTTTTTTATGTGCATGAACACAGGTGTGGTTGCATTACTTCCATATTCCAACTTGCCATTGTGTAGCGTAGAGCAATTTTACAGCATTGGAGCAGAGTTTTAGGTGAGCTGGTGTGCTTGAGCTGCAGCAACTTGGGAGTGATGGGTGGAGATAAAGGCAAGTCACACTGTAGAGGTTCATCTAAGCCATTTTAAGGGAGGACAGGAGTATTTTCATGGAACAAATGTCATAAAAAATATGTATCTTTGACACACAGAGATGAGTTATTATAGGTTTCATTGATGACCAGGGAGAGACTTTAATGTTTGCTTTTTTTGCCATGACATCCTTCCCTGATCTTAACTACTTGTCTAGAAGGGCTGAGGTCTATCTCCTCAGTTCTGCTTTTAAATCCTTCTTTTACACCTTGCTAGTGATCCCAAACAGATATTAGTGGTCGACTGCCAGTAAAAGCGTCCTTCTGTGGATGCTGACCCTGTAAAAATCGACCCCATATCACAATCAGGACTAAGAGCTGGCTCATATTCTGCAATGCATAGTGTAAAAATTCATGTCTGCAGCGTTGTAGGGACGTGGAACCCAAAACACAAACATATCTGTTTTTCTATACTCTGACAGCTTATTGGACATTCCTGTGAAGGATGCCTGAGGAAAATTGCTTTCTATATGGGAGGCACCTGGATCGTTACCGCAAATTGTTCCCAAGTCGTGTAAAAGGGGTAATCAGAATCTTTCTTTATTTAACACTGTTTTAAAGAATCCCATCTGTCTACAAGCCGCCGAGCTTAAAAGCAGGGAATGATTTATAAAAAGGTACGTGCGGTGCTGTGTAGAATGTGTGATGTGAGAAAGCTCTCGCGGGGACGACTTGTTCGTCTTAGGCTCCAGTTGGAAGGTCATCCGGCATCAGGGTGAAGAAGAAGAGTTGAGGCGATGAAGACTAAGAGTCCCGCAGAGGCAGGGCCACTTGATAGAGACACACCATTACAGTGACATACGGTCATTAGCCAGCTCAGCACTTTGCTGCCAGCCCAATATGTGCTGTAGCAGTTAGCATTCAGCTTGCGTTAATGGGGTAATTCCCATTCAGCTAGGATAGCAGCCTTATGAGCGATGTGTCACATCTATAGTCAGCTAGTGTAGCAGCCATGCAATAATTTCTCCACTCACTCCCGCATGAAATGACACTCAATCTTTGCCAAGAACGTACCCCCACTCCCCCATTTTCCTCTCAGCCCTAAATCACACCTCACTGTCTCTATTACATACCTCAACCGCTCTCTAAATCACTTTCCCCTCTACGTTCCTTTTCTCCTCTACTTCACCCAATCCCACTTTCCTCTTGAGCATCATAAACACTTCTAACTTTTTCCTCTTATAGCAGGATCTGGCCTGTGTTTGACAATAACACTGTAGCACTTTTAAAACACTGGTTTGTTGTGAGGATGGAAGAGCTCACATTTGAGGCATTTAAATGAGGGCATTTTCAACAAGGGCATTTTTTCAGAATTGGGACACAAAGAAGTCAGATGCTCTTCAAAAAAAAAGTATATCCAAATAGTATATACATTAAATGTATATAATCTAACAAATAATGCATTATGATTAAATTGCTTATTACACAGCATTAAATTGAAATAATAGTTGTGTAAATTGCTAAATTGATAATTAACCATAATATTCTTGATGCTGTTGTCATATTACACTGAAAAAAGAGAATTGTTGGATCAATTTAAATGAGTTGCTTAAATTGAAATAAGTCAAAAATGAATTAAGTTAACTAGTAATATTTATGACACTGGTTTAAATTAGAGGTACTTAAATCATTTAATTTTTCTCAAATGAACAGTTTGCGTTGCCGCAAATTGATCTCCAAGAACTTGAAGTTTCCAATTTTTCCAACTTAAGTTTTTACTTTACCCAAATGTTCAAATGTAAAACATGATTTTGTCATTAGACTTACATGTTTTGGTGAGTTTGTATCAATGAAGAGGGTTTGGGCCTTTTGAATTATGGCAAAACTCATAAAAACAAGTACGGATGCCGGCAACATTACTCTGTAATCCTACTTTAAGAAAACAGTGGTTAAGTTTCAGCAGAGAAATTGGTAATCATGACGTCACAATACTAAAGGAGTCATAAAATTTTTCATGCTTTTGCTGAAATTAGAATACCAGATTAAAAGGACAAGGTGTCAGTTTAAGTTGATAGAATCCACAAAAGTAAACATCAATTCCAATTTAATACATCAATTCCAAACAATACATTACTTTAACCACAGTTCAAAGACACTTTTCATAGTGTACATGACAAATGTTTGATAAAACATTCTATACAGGCTGATGAGCCAGAACATTACAGCATGATGTCGACTGTGCTGGGTGTAGCTCTGAATCACAGAGATTTAGACTCTACATGACCTCTGAAGGTGCTCTATGCAATCACTAAGTCATTTAAGTTGTGAGTCGGAGTCCTGCAGAGTGAGACCTATTAGTGTCAGTGTAGAAGAATGGTCTGACTGCACCTCATTGTCATTCTGCTATCGAGGGGACAAAATGCTGACTTGTTTGCATTTCTTTAGACCAATCACAATTGTCTTGGGTGATAATAAGCCCAATATGCAGCGATGATGTCCCTGTGAAATAGTGTGGGGGGGATAGTTCTGGTCTAACATTTGCATGTAGATACGCAAGTGCTGCCATTAAAATGGCCAATTCACCAATGAGCCAAGCGTGTCGGCCTTGATGCACTATCCAAATCTATTTTTAGCATATACACCGATCAGGCATAACATTATGACCACCTGCCTAATATTGTGTTGGTCCCCCTTATGTGGTCAAAAATGCTTGAACCATTGGGCATGGACAAGAGGACCTCTCAGGGTGTCCTATGGGGTCTGGCACCAGAACATTGGCAGTGGATCCTTTGGGTACTCTGGCTTGTGCAGTGGGGCCTCTGTCAATCAAACTTGTTCCACTGCATCCTGTTGATGCTTGATCAGAATGGGGTCTAGGAAGTTTGGAGGTCAAATCAACATCTTGGGCCATTATCATGTTCCTTGAGATGTTCCTGATTGTTTGATGTTTTTGCCATGTGGTGGGGTGCATTTTCCTGGAGGGGGTAGGCCAGTGACATTTTGGATTTCCATTTGCATGAGGGAGTGTGCTTGTTCTGGGACAATGTTTATTTGGGTGTCTAAGTCTCATCAACATGGATGCCAAAATCCAAGGTTTTCCAGCAGAACACCACATAGTACCAATATGATCAATGTTATTCACTTCACCTGTCAGTGGTCATAATGTTGTGGCTGATCGGTGTATGTTGCTGCTTGGAGGTTGTTGTTTCCTGTTGTGAAGGGGATATTGAAACACAAGGGAAACACACAGATAGCGTAATGGGACTAGAATATCACTTAAAATGCCCAACAGAAATGGCAGACTTATACCCATAGTCAACATTCAGTGAGTCAGACTAAAGCTACCCAGATTAGACTTATTCCAGCAAATCTCACCCTGTCGGTAGTCCATGGATGTCACTCTTCAGCTGCGAAGATGACACTGGTTTAAACTTCTGGAGGGGGATGACTGGATGATGTGTCTCTCAGGTACCATGGTCTGGTGGTGAGAAGTGAGACTACTAAGGTCAATTCTGTCAATAAAGACATTCAGATTTTTTCTTTCATCTGTCATAAATTTCAGTCATGGGAGACGAGGGGGCAGCAGCAGAATTCACAATAGATTTGATGGACCTAAACAGCATTTTGGGTCCGTGGGCATCCTTAATGACTAGTTTAACGTAGTACTAAGCCTTAGCTGTTTTAACAGGGTTTGAAATGACCTTAACCAAGAATCTGCTATGAGAGCTTTGTCTCTTTTCCATTTTTGCTCAACCCTCCTACAAGCTTGTGTTAAGGCATGGATGAGTCATTTAATCAGAGATTATCAACAGTGTTAACGTTGTGACTTTTAGGTTCTAGAGGAGCTACACAGTCAATGCAGGACACCGAAGCATCTGAGATACCAGTTAAGTGTGTTAAAAACAATCAAACAAGAGCAATATGTAGTCCAACATAGTCATAAAATTATCAGAGACACCTACACCCACAATTTCCAGGTTTGAGACAGAAAAACCAAATGATAACACATGGCTATAATACAAGCATAATACAATACAGTACAGGCTGATTTAGTGTTGCACTCCACCACTGCAAGACAGACAGTGTAAAATAAAATAGGAAAGAAACATGTATTCCAGGAAAAAGTTGAGTCATGCACTCTGCAGCTTTTGCTCAATAGCATCTTTTTCAGGCTTTTTTCTTACCGCTTTTTGCCCACATATTCGACTTCTTTGTCAAATCCTGTCATTAAAATCATCCCCCACAATGCTACCAGACCATCATTAGCTCAGTTGGAGATTTGGGTGTGTCAGCTGCTAATGTAGCCTCAGGCAGCTAGATGGCTCATGCAGAGATGGGAAGAGGACTACAAAGGTCTGGTAAGCTAATTTTAACAGCAGGTTTGTTTAATTTTCAAACCTCTGTCTCCACTTAGACAAGTGGCATCACTTTTATTCAGTTATGCACATAGTTTACTCTGGAAACAGGAAATGCTTTGTACAGCATCTCCACACAGACCAATCAGCCACAACATTATGACCGCTGACAGGTGAAGTGAATAACATTGATCATATTGGTACTATGTGGTGTTCTGCTGGAAAACCTTGGATTTTGCCATCTGTGTTGATGAGACTTAGACACCCAAATAAACATTGTCCCAGAACAAACTCACTCCCTCATGCAAATGGAAATCCAAAATGTCACTGGCCTACCCCTGCAGGAAAATGCACCCCACCACATGGCAAAAACATCAAACAATCAGGAACATCTTGAGGAACATGACAATGGCCCAAGATGTTGATTTGACCTCCAAACTTCCTACACCCCATTCTGATCAAGCATCAACAGGATGCAGTGGAACAAGTTTGATTGACAGAGGCCCCACTGCACAAGCCAGAGTACCCAAAGGATCCATGCCAACGTCCTGGTGCCAGACCCCATAGGACACCCTGAGAGGTCCTCTTGTCCATGCCCAATGGTTCAGAGCATTTTTGACCACATA
>OMNN01025408.1:0-10838 GCA_900302755.1 Chromis chromis
CTCGAGGGCCACTATCCTGCATGTTTTAGATGTTCCAACACACCTGATTCAAATGATCAGGATCGTTATCAGGCTTCTGCAGAGCTTGATGATGAGCTGATAATTTGAATCAGGTGTGTTGGAACATCTAAAACATGCAGGATAGTGGCCCTCGAGGACCAGGATTGGGCACCCCTGGTCTAAGCAGTGGCACTTTATTTAAATATGTATGCAGTAACCACCTAAGTTCATAGTCTCTGCAAACCACCACAAATATAAAATATCTACTCCTCTATTTCCTTACTCTGTCCGTCGCTTGTTGTTTCATTTAACATCTCCCTTCTGTCTCTTGCTCTGACATACATCATGCATTCTTAATCCTGCCTTGTTCTTTCTCTTTGCCTTCACATCCTCTTTCTGTCCATGTCCCTCCTTCTCACGCTGATTTAGAGACAGCTCCAGACAGCGAGGCAGTTTACTGAGGTGAGACCAACTAGGTCTTAGTGAAGTAATTAGCGGGTCAGAGTGAGTGCAATTAGGTGAACTGGGGAGAGGCGGAGATCCTAGGCCCCAACAAATCAATGTGGACACAAACTACAAGATGGGACTCGTAATTGACTGCGCTGTCTTGTCTTTTCTCATTTTCTAGTTTGTTCATGTTCACTCTGCTCTTTCTCTCACATTCAGCTCAACTTTGTTCTCTCGCTGTCTGTCTGCTGTTCGCAGTCATAGCGGTTTCTGTGCCGTTTGTCTCAGTGTGCTCGCATTGATTTCTTTTGATAGTTAATGGAGTTGCTACTGTGGCAAAAAAAAAACACAAAGTAAATGAACATAGCAAACACTGTATTCTTAGCGCCACTCAGTTCTTCCTTGTCTAAATTTGTAATCTTGACGACCAAAATGTGTTTGCTTAATGTTTAATGTATTTGTCTTGAAGGACTGCAATATTTATTGTATCTTTCTGCTAAACTAATGTCCCTCATTCATCCCCAGCTCTGGGCTTCTGGTGTTTTTCTGGGTTTTGGAGATGCATTTTTAAAATTATGACTTGGGTGATTAGTCATCTTGTTCGGCAAAGTGCATTTCTAAAAGTTTGCTTCTTAAGACATCCCATGGAGGGGACAGATTTAGTTGGAATTAAGTAGCTTAATTTACATGAAGTCTTATAATAATGATTAACCTGATTGTAAAATTACTTCCAATTAATGTGTGTTTTTGAAAAAATGTCCTCTTTGAGCTTCTCCTGCAATATTCACCACTTTATTGCCAGCATTTACACGGTTTACCAGTAGTGACCATTCTTTGATTGGTGTTTTTTCTTTCTCCGAGAAACCAGCCTTGATCCACTGATATTTCCTAGTTTACATGGTATTGTGAAGCAGAGGACTTGCCGTCACCCATTTAATAACAGCAGGAGGAGGATATTCTGATAAGATTGTGATTTCAGTAGAATGCACGGCAGCAAACCAATAACAAAGGCTCAACGCTGCTCCGTCTTGTTTGTTTGAGGTGGAGTGCTGCATTCAATATATTTCGCATTTTCTGAATGCTTTCCGTGGAGCATAGCCGTGACCCATTATGCAATCATTTAATTTGTGTAAATACTTTAGTAGTTTTCATCTGGAGAAGAAAAACTTTGGTTTATGTAACCAGGCAGCTCAAGGACACTTCCCGTCGTTCTTGAGATTAAATTGCAGTCTCCATACTCACTGTATCATCCGGTTTTATATTAAGAAAATTAAAACAAAGCAGTCAGCACCAGAGGACGTTTTTGTCTTTATCAGGGTGATATTTGAATGGACTGAGTGGCCCTAGTCTTGTTGAGTGATTAGAAGCATGAGACCCCTCCCTCTGCGTGACCTTTTGTAGTTGTCAGTTTTTAGTACAGAGGAAATTACAGCAGTGGTTGCCTACCCATTACTGCACAGAGATAGAGACGCAGGAGGGAAAGGGCAGGAGGATGGACAGCTCTGGGAGGGAAGAATATGAGATGGGGGTGTTGAGGGAGAAGGGGGAGAGAGGTGAGTGTGTCCTCCACGATTCTGTGGGTTGGAGTACATAAACCTCTTTAATCAATGATCAGAGACTAACACAGTTTTGCAGGCCTCCAGAGAGCATATTGCTCCTCCTCTGCTTTTCTTTTCCCTTCCTTCCGTCTTTTCCTTCTTTACATTTCTGCGCTCCCTTCCAATCTTTATTCACTGTTTGTGCACAACGGGGCCCCTCTGTGTCCTATTTGGCCATATGTCGGTGTGATAAGACACTGATATATGACGCCACAGCCAGCCTTTTCAATTCCCCATCGCTCTGGCCTCCGGCTAAACCCACACAGATCGGCGGACACACTCGCACGTAAAAAAATAAAATAAAGCTAAATATATGTGAAGAAATTCCGAGCTCACTCAGAGTAAACCTCGATAATCCATCCCACATGTCGCACCATCACAGAATATGTCTTAATCCTTCACTGCAAACACTGTAAGAAAGTAAACACATTTGTTTTTAACTTGCTCATATCTTCATTTCCATATTGTATAATCCTAAAAACAGCATTTAAGGAAGTTTGTAACACGACAAAAAAGTTACAAAATTGATTTCCAGCCCAGTGTGTTCCAACAAGGATGGAAATTTACTGAACGCTTCGGGGCACTCGTTTCCGGCCCTTTGCGTTGATGAAGCAAGGCAGGTGCATACAGTAATATCGGCTGCCTGTCCAGCCTTTAAATTACCGATGCTGCTCTGATACTCCGGCAAACAGGCGGGAGGATGCCTCTGAGTTATAGTCATCTTGACTAAAGCCTTGTCCCAGTCTCAAGATTGATCAGACCCCTAGCAACATCAATAACACGGCAGCCAGCCCTCAACCAAATTAGAGTGTTAAATTTGGAGGAGAAGAGCCAGTAGGTTGAAGTGTGTGTACATGTGTGCATGGCTATGTATGTGTATTTGTGGGCGATGGGGGGAAGACGGAGATAAATGGAGACAGGGACAGGCTGGGGTGGCATATTATCAGTGTGGGTCTGTGGATAGATGTTCAGTTTGTCTGCTGGCTGTTGGAGTCCTTGGATAGGCTGTCTGGAGCAGCGAGAGGGCACATTCTCAGTGCTGCATATAGAAGTCTATTGATTTTCCTGCCTCTCGCTCCCTGTGTCTCCCATCTTTTTTTCCTCACTATCCTTCTTTCTGTATCTTCTCCGTCTCTGCCATGCCGGCTTTTTTTTTGTTGCTCCATCTCTCTCGCTCTCTATCTCCCTGACTTTATGTCTTTTATTACTCCTCTGGTCATTGTTATGACTCCCCCTGGCATAATGTTTTGATAGCCTCTTGAACCCTAATGTGATGCAACACGAGGCAGTCAATTGCCGTCAAACCGTATCTGTCCCCGGTGCGATCCTCAGCAGGATCCTCATCACCGCCTTTTAAAAAAGAATAGAGCCACCTCCCCTTTAAATCCATCCGTCGCCTAATCTATCATCTTCCTATCTGCTCCTCATCTCCAAGTTTCTCTTCTTCTTCTTTCTTTTCATGGTGTAATTCTACAATTTTTCCATATCAAACACTCCTGCTGAATCTAATCCTGTGCTATTGGCTGCTGCTTATTAAATGAATGGGATTTGTTAAAGAACTGCCTTGAGGGGCATTGGGTTCCGTCGTGGTGTGGGATGAAATGGCGTTACACGGCGCTCTGTGCTAACGGAGCATAGGCTCTTTGTATCCCATTAACCAGGGGAATAACGGAGCAACCAGAGTGTTGAAAATGAGCTTAAACGGAATCTGCTGAGGAATCACACTGAGCCTTTTGTTTACATCTCTGACTGTTAATAATGATCATGCATACTGATTTAAAAATCCACAGAATGTAATGTCCAGCTCTCTCTTAATGCCTGTCTATATTCCAGGGTGAAATACTGTTAGAAATCTCAGTCCGGCGAAGGTTGTTATGGACAAAAGGCGAGTTATTAAAAACAAGACCATTTTTTCTACAAACATGTCAAAATCCCATTATTGCCTCTCACAGATAAGAGACCAGAGACGATTAATCAATACCGTCTCATCTTACTGACAAAGTCAAACAACCCAGCCAGGTTTTCTTTTATGACTTCAGGCTGCTTCATTCTTAGATTATTGGTGCTGACATGAATGACAATGTCGCTGCTGTCGGTTAGTTGTTGTGTTGCTGGGCTCCCTGATTCTCTATACATGATGCAAGTGCCCTTGGGGATGTGAGAATCTCTGGCTACGGGTAAACTGTGGCGGCAATTCTAATATGAAACCACAGGCAGTGTGCATTGTTTAATCCCTACTCCTGTTCATGAGGCTGTGAGGGATTTGTGGCTGATTTGAGACTGATATTGAAAATCATCTTGCAGTTTGAATGTGAGAGCACTCAACAGGTGGCGTGGAACAAGGCTAAGCTAGTGATACCATGCCAACAGGACTTCAAACAAGTCTTAGACTAAACCAGTTTGAAGTGCCTGTAGCAGAACAGTTAACACAAACCGCCATAATACAGTTGGAGATGAGATGTTAACTGTGGTAAAGTAGAGGCAAAGTTGACTACACTGTAAAAAAAAAAAAAAAAAAAAGACATTTTCTTACTATTTATTTCTGTGATTTTAAAATAACAATGTACTGCTATTTTACAGACTTTTTTCAATTTTCTGACAACTGCTAATTACATTTTTTACAAAGTTTGACTGTAAATTTACACTTTCTTTACTGTATTTAAATCAGAAAAATCAAAAAACACACCCACAAAAAAGAGTTACATATATATTATTTTTTAACGTATTATTTGTGGCACCCTTGCTGCCAGATTTTCAGATTAGCAGAAGCTAATTTTGATGTATTTCCAGGTAAAACCAGAATATGTTGGTAGGATATTGTTACGAGAGTGATTTAAATCTACAGTAATCCTTTGCCTGTGATTGGTTGTAAGAAAAGTTGAAATCCATGCACTGTATGAACACTCATGAAAAACATTAGCAACACTGATCTTTAGCATTTGGTGGTGGCTCAGTTGGTTATGGTGAAGGTTTAGCAGTTAGGGGTCAGGAGGTTATGGTTGGAGTTAAAGTTTGTAAAACAGTAATTTACTCGTTTTAGTTTAAAGTGTAGAGAAACATTTTACTGGTTGACCGTCATATTCACATGATGCACAGCCACTGACAAAAATGTCCCCTCTACCCCTTCAGTTTGTCTGAGAAGACCTGTTTTCTTCACAGTTGGGTGGGATTAGAACTTGGAAGATCTGTTTTTCATTTCATTATGTCTTTAATGCTGAGATTATTTTTGAAAATGGATTGCAGCCAGAACAACATAATGTGAGTTAAGTACAGAAAGTAGATAAGAAGGAGAGGGAAAAAAGCCTTGAGGAGGGACAGAGAGCTCATGATACTTATTCTCTCAATGGACTAAGTCAATTGCAGCAACTGTAAAGGTCATTTTACATTAAAGCAAGCAGTGATATAAAAGGCAAATAAATGCTGTTTTGCAAAACGCTGTTGGTTTTAAACTGCTAAACTAAAATACACAGCGATTAAATAATTCACTGAGGACTATTCTTTACAGCAGGCACAACGCTCCAGCAAAATATGTTATCGGCGTTCACTGACATTTTGGGGAATGGAAAATGTTGATTTATACATGTGAAAGTCAATGAAACAAACAGTTGTGTTTGTAAAGCTAATGCGCCATCAAAAATTTGGTTTCATATTCTGCAGCGAGCCTGAAAAAGCACAGAAAAGCTGTCTTGAACAGGGATTTTTATGGCATCATAAAAATGCTTTATTATCTTTGCTGCCACAACAAAACCTGGTGATTATTCAGCCTCTAGGAGCCCCATCACAGGCCGCTGTATTTTATTTTTTAGATTGTATGACCCCAAGCTCCCATTATGGCAGATGAATGACTGAATATCTTGACTGTTCCTAGTAGCAAATCTGCAACAGAATTGAAAAACAAGTTCTGTTGTTTGTATGAATATTTTCTCATCTCACAGCCCTCTAAAGATCACTTGGGAGACAGACAAAAGTGTTGTGTTAACTTCAGTAGCACAATAACAATGGATTCTAAGCTCCAGTTTTCAGTTTCCCTGGGCACAACATATGCTTTTTAATCATGTATTTGTTGTATTATTACACAGCTTTATGTTCACATATGCACAGAGAATTTTTTGTCTTTTTTTCTCCCATTCAACTCTCTATAACCTTGCGTTTTTGGACTAGAGGTTTATCATAATTGTTGCTTTTCCCACATCAGCCAAATATGGGGAATATGTGATCCTCTCCGCATTCAAACTAACCGATTAAATGAGGAATAAAACTAGCAAAAGTGAAACATTTACCCACACAGCAGCTTGAACCATCAACCGCCCACTGGAGCATTTGGGTGTCTTCATCTCCTCCTATTTTATTGTAGGCATTTTCATTTAGCCGTGTCTCCAAACCAGATAAGAGAAGACCTCTGCTGAGCTATATGTCACCCCATTAAAAACACAGACAGTGATTCACTGAGAACGGTTGTTTCTTTTTTTTTTATTTCATCCCCAGTGAATCCTTATCGGTGAGTGTTTATTGTCAGGTACAGCCTTAGGGCCCCTGAGGGTGCGTAGAGTTTCATAAAGCAAAGAACAACATCACCTCTGTGTGCCACCAACTGGGAGATGATGCGAGGGATGGATGGAGACAGAGAGTTTGACAGGGTGCTGTCAGAAAGAATTTAATCCTCTGTGTGGACTCATTGTGTGGCCGTGCCGAGAGGGAGACGCTAACCTGGTCAGGTTATGTGGGTAACCGTTACAATGGAGTATTCAGGCACCATCAGATTAACCGTCAGGAATCTGCTTCCTTTTGCTGAAAGTATATTTCACTTCTCTATCTGTATCTAACAGCTCTGTCCCCTTAGAGGTCAAAGAAAGGAGACAAACTGTGGCTTTTTTTCACATTACTTTCTCCTTGCATACTGCTTCTATTACACCTAAATGAGAAAACTCTGGATATAGATTCATTATTTTGTGAAAGTGGTCACCAGCCGCGGTGGAAATAGGCTATCTATTATTCCTGTAGCACATCCAACAAGATTTGAATAGCGGCATCCTTGAGATGTTGCTCTTGTATTTTCATTCTCTATTTGCAGTCAGACACACGCATATCTGTCAGCAATTCCGCCAGTCACACATGCGGGCGCGTGCGCCGTCAACGGATCCGCCTGCCATCAAGGTTAACAGTGAAATGTATGATTTCAAATTGAGGTATTTTCAAGCTACAGAGGAGTGGCAGCGAAGGGGATGAGTGCACCCAGCTGGAGTTTTTGAGCTGCCAGATTGCCTGACTGACTTCACTCCCTCTCGATCTCGCCGGCGCTGCAGGCAGAGCGGAGCAGTGGCAGGGGTGTTTGGCTCCCAGCATCAGTCACAACGCATCATGCAGCAGCCAGCCCACAGCGGGTGGAAGGGTTGAGGGGTCTCCTCGTGTCGGGCATGTCTGACACACCCACAGATCTGTCCCAGCGGTGAGGATTCATGGTGGAAAGATGACATGTCTCAAAGGGAGGAAGGTTTCTAAATGGGTACAGGTGGTGGATATGAAAGTGCAAATTATAGAATTTGGAGAGCCATAAGGAGAGAGGGCATGTTTGCAAATTGCTATTGTGAATTTGAAGTTCTTTGGGAGGCTTTTCAGAGTTTGTGCTGGCAGGGGCACTCTTAGGTCATGTAAAGTGGTTCTTCTTTGTTGAGTTTTAAACATGTCTCCAGGCAAACCCTGCTGCCCACAGCTTACTGCTTCTAATAGCACTGCTCTGCTGTCAGAACGACTTCTTAATAGTAACCACAGTGGAATACAAACATACAGGAGAGGGAGTATGAGACCCCTAATCCGTGTGTGTGTGTATGTGTGTGTGTGTGTGTGTGTGTGTGTCTACTTTCATTGCTTATATGTGGGGACCTCATTATGTTTACACAATCACTCTGTGGGGACTTGACCTCCTTTCGGGGACAAAAAGCAAATCACCATAATGTAAATCATTCATTGCAGGGTTAGGCAACTAGTAGTTACGGTTAGTCTCCAGTACAGTCATTTAAATGACCTTTGAAGTGATGGAAGCACGACTGTGTGTATGTGCAGATCATGCTTTCCCTTTCTGCTCTGGGGTTCTTTTGTTTTGGCATGCTTGCAAAAACAACACAACACGCAAAGTCATGTATACAAGGTCAGTGAAGGTTGGTTCCAAGCATGCCACGCGTGCTTGTTGTTTTCATCCATATTTGCACAAAGGATTTGGGAGAATTAGAAAATAAATTGAAGGATATGGTGATTAATCATCTCAGCCAGGCACATTACTGGTCTCATCATTTTTAAGCAGATGTGCCAATCACAGTGGGGCATGACTCACCATTTTCATCAAGACAAGAGTGCAAATAACCTTCTCCAAGCAGGAAAATGGTTTTGTTTGCTGTGAGCTGCTGGCAAGGGACAAATACACAGCACTACAAATGTGCTGCCAAACGATGACGTCCCTTTGTACATTTAATTTACAACATCTGTGGACGCACTGAGTCTAGTGTGTGTGTCTGTAATGGACAGGTAGTGCTTCATTCCTGTTTTTTGTTGAGCCAAATCACAGAGTCCTAGTCATAATCAAAGTGTATTGTAGGACAGACTTGTCTTCCCCAGAGCACCAGGTCTACTCTAGACGCCACATGATAATGATTGTTGTATCCCACAAATGTGATGACAGAAGCTTGTGTGGTTGTTTTGCAGCAGCTTGGTATTGTTTGGCATCATCAAAGAAACCACAATGGTTCATTGTGCGCATATTGACACTGTACTTTGACATAACACTTTTCAAACAAACACATGCACTGTAACACATGCCAGTCCTGCTGCCTCCAGATGGCTGTAATAATATGTTCAGACCAATGAAAAAGCAACTGGATGGAAGTTCAATGGAAGCCGTCAATATGAAGTTACGAACTGGTGCTGACGTGCTACAAATCAAAGTTTAGCTGGCCTCAACTTTCTAATTTCGCTGTGAAGCATCAACCCATGATATGTCTCCCCACAGTCTACTGTACTGTTCTATCTAAAGAAGAGGAGAAAACACCATACTGCCATACTTTTTTTAATTGTGACATTAACAACATTAATGAGTGCTTCAGCAAAACTTCACTGGCGACAACAACAGTGTAGCTGGCCATGCTTGGCTGTTTTGTCACTCATAGTGTGAACATAACATAAGGATTCAATCAACTGAAGGAGATGGGTTTCATAATATGGATGACAATATAGGCAGTTTAACTGTAATCTCATTGCATTTTTGATGATCTAAATCATTATAAATCATGTAAAGCATTTTGTTTCATTGGAAAAACAGCATTACTAAACAAATAAAACCATATACCCAGTTTTACCCAAATACCAGTCTCTTGCTCTTCTACCTGGCTTGCATGCAACTCCTGTCTGGTTACACTTGACCTTAGCTTTGCTGCCAGCGTACAAAAATATGAGAGCTGGACAGTGGATTTCAGGCTCAAGACCATACCTGTCCCCTGTGCTTTACGGGCACTTACCAAAAATGTTTGTGTAAATGTGAAACTGCTCGCTCAACTATACTTTTTACACACTTATCTGGACAACATATTAATCACACATGCATGCATGTTCATTGAGTTTTGTCTTCACTAGATGGGTAACAATACAAGTCCCAATATGAATAATTCATAAGGTGCACATCATCGGCTTTTTCTCAGTCTTATGTGCATATAAAATATCGTTGGATAATTACAAAAAGGCAGGGATGCAGTTGATTCAATATTCTTATTTCACAAAGCCTCGAAAATGAGCGCAAAGACACATTGGAGAGAAGAGGAGGGGGGGAAAAAACACAAAGTGGATTGAATGTGTTTGTGATGATAAGCCAGGATGGATTATTTTCTTGCCACTCTGACAGCCCAGATAATGCAATTTATTTAGGGCGAACGGAGATGCTACAAGTGCCGCTCTTGTAACAATGGACCCTCAATTTGTTCGTCAGTCTCGCCGCGCAGGCCAGCGGAATTGGGTTGTATTGAATTGCTGGCATGTTACTCCTCCCTGGTCCTCTCCAGGCTGATTCAGTGTGACGCTCGGCCCAGAAGGTGCTCACTGAGAGTGCATCGACTGCTTTTTTGCTGTCTCAGGCTTCTGGCACTGTAGATAATCGCTGGTGTCATGCTTTCTCATAGTTTGCGTGTTTGTGTGTGTGTGCATGTGTCTGCGTGTTTATGTGTGTAGTGCAAAAAAAGAGATGGAAATATTTAACGTAGTTGAAAAGTTTCAGTGATGAAAACTTTGCATGGAAATAGAATCAGAAACTGGGTTCTAAAAAAAAATGTATGTGAATTTTTATTCTTGTAATTTTTTATATTTTCAATGTGATATAATATTTACACCGATCAGCCACAACATTAAAACCACTGACAGGTGAAGTGAATAACATTGACCATATTGGTACTATGTGGTGTTCTGCTGGAAAACCTTGGATTTTGGCATCCGTGTTGATGAGACTTAGACACCCAAATAAACATTGTCCCAGAACAAGCACACTCCCTCATGCAAATGGAAATCCCAAATGTCACTGGCCTACCCCTGCAGGAAAATGCTCCCCACCACATGGCAACAACATCAACCAATCAGGAACATCTTGAGGAACATGACAATGGCCCAAGATGTTGATTTGACCTCCAAACTTCCTAGACCCCATTCTGATCAAGCATCAACAGGATGCAGTGGAACAAGTTGGATTGACAGAGGCCCCACTGCACAAGCCAGAGTACCAAAAGGATCCACTGCATCCTGTTGATGCTTGATCAGAATGGG
>OMNN01025410.1:0-19687 GCA_900302755.1 Chromis chromis
GTACCTAAATGCTGAATGTAAGACATTAATTTGTCACTATAATTACAGTTCTTTACTTTATTCTATAATCCTACCAGAAGAAAACAGCAAATGGGCTGCAGCAGAAAAATGTATCTATCTATCTATCTATCTATCTATCTATCTATCTATCTATCTATCTATCTATCTATCTATCTATCTATCTATCTATCTATCTATCTATCTATCTATCTATCTATCTATCTATCTATCTATCTATCTATCTTTGTAACTTTGGAAAGTTTACAAGAGAGGAAATGACTAATGTATACCAAAGTGCAACTCTCTGAGATCATGATTTAAATGTGGAACTGAGAGATTTTAACATTCACAACATTTCTGTAATACTCACTCACCCAATATGTACTGTTGCAGTAATCCATGAAGATGTGGAGCGTTCAAATACTCCTGTTCATCCTTTGCAGTAAGTTCTTCTAAAAAAAGTCAAAGAGATATTTTTTCCAAGCTAATGCAGGTGGTTAAAGTTATTTATCTTAATGTTCTATCATAATGACCAGTGTTGACATACAGCTGTAACACGTGATTAGATTTGAAACAGATGACATTTTCTCAAATATAAATGTCCATTTTTAAAGATGTTTTGTAATTCATAATTTTGCCTTCTATTTCCAGTTCCTCTGAGTTATGTGATCAGTGCAGCAGATGTGCTTCATGTGTTTGGATATGAAGGGAAAGATGCCAATGTTTCCTGCCCCTATAAAAGAATATATCGGTCTAATAAGAAGTACTTCTGCAAGAACGACTGCGGCTGGCGTGATGATAGGATCACAATGACACAAACAATGAACAACAAATACTCTGTATATGATGACAAAGTTAAACGACTGTTCACGGTGACCATCTCCGAGCTTCGCTATACGGATGCTGGGAAATACTGGTGTGGGGTGTCAAGATTCGGAAGAGACATCTCCACGGAAGTCAGACTGGATGTAGTACCAGGTAAATAAATGATCACTATCAATAATCATCCTGTAAACTCTGTGCCTTTTATGGATATGTTGTGTCTAAGCTTGTGACAGATAGTGATTTTGTTCATATTTTACTGACAGATAGCTGCTGTGACAATGTGACCAAAATCCAAAGTTATGGAGAGGATTCAGTGTCCTTAAGTTGCCCGTATGAATCTGAGAACCAGAACAACCTGAAGTACGTCTGCAGAGGGAAGCAGCCGTCCACATGTCTGCAGCAGGCACTGATCACTTCTGACAGCAAACACAACGGACAGTTCACTCTTACCGATGACAAGGAGTCCAGAAAATTCACAGTGACCATCAGCAGTCTGACCCAAAATGATTCTGGGTCCTATCTTTGTGGTGTCCGTAGAAACACTGGACTGGATGTTTTCTCTGGTGTTGAGCTGGAAGTCAAAGGTTAGAACTCATAATATTATAGTAAACTAATACATTTCACAGTATATAATCATATATATAATATACAGTATAGAATTATTTCACCAAAAGCGAGTAATAATAATAATAATCTAACCTTTATTGATCCCCTTGGGGAAATTCCTTCTCTGCATTGACACATCCTATTCAAAGTTAACCTTAACTATACATACTAGGAGCAGTGGGCTGCCGCGGTGCAGCGTCTGGGGAGTAGTCAGGGGTTAAGGGCCTTTCTCAAGGGCTCACAGTGGTGGTGACTGGGACAAACGGTCACTCTCACTTTCCCACCTCAACCTCTTGCCAGTCCCGGGACTCGAACCGGCAACCTACCGGTTACAAGTTCGCTTCACAAACCACTAGGACACCACTGCCCCAAAAGTATTTGAATTTTGACATAGTTTTGATACAAAGCATGAAACTGATGAGCTGCACAGTGAGTTTTAGAGCTAATGTTCAACTATTCTGGGCTTTTAGATACACAGTGCAATTATAACATACAGCTTTCATTCTCATGAAGCCACAACACACTACAGAAATGGAAGTACAATGAAATGCTTATAACAAAATACATTAGTTGTGATGTGTAAGGAGAAAAAAAACAGTGACAAATGAGGTATGAAGTGAAGCTGGTTAGAGGAAAGATGAGTTTCATTTTCATGTTCTTTTTCTAATGAGAAAATAGCCAATTGTCGTTTATAATAGTAACATGAGAACACTCCGGCTATTTTAATCAGAGTTCATCATCAAACATCACTTTTTTAATGTCCATTTGTCCACTTAAATCTGTGCAAACATGTGGGAAACTAACAGCGTGGGTTCATGAGCTGAGAGGAATATGAGGCAAGAGCTCAAAGGTCCACGTGGACATTTGGTGCTACTTCTGCTTTTTAAGGAAACTGTAATAATAGATATGGCAGGAGTGTGATACTGAAAGTGTACATTTTTATTCTGGTTTTTTTTGTTGTTGTTGTTGCTTTTACTAGGTACTACGGCCCATCTTCACATTTTGGTTTACATTCTGCCCCCAACTCTTGCTGTACTGCTGATACTGACAGTAACTTTGGTCATGGTTTATAAATGTAAATGCTACAAAGGTATGCTTTACACAACACACACAAACACACACACACACACACACTCTCACACGCGCACACACACACTGTACTGTAATGCTGTGATTTTCTGTGCCGCTCCAGGTGCTGACATCAGCATGAACACAAAGAACACCACTGAAGCAGAAGAAGTAACGTTTCTGGATCATGTAAGAAGATAAATAACATACATCTCCTACAGAAGCCTCTAGAGGATGCAGTGTTGATTGCAATCAGCATTAATGGGCAAAATGAACACCTACTGATGATTTTACTGTCACTGGTGCTAAAAATGTAAAGTGGAAGGTACTCTATACTCCATTCAGTACATGACAGAGGTAAATGGAGTACTTTCTGCTGCACTACATTTATTTGACAGCTTTAGTTGCTTTTACAGTAAAATGAAGATTTCACACCGTGGGTAATATAACTAGTTTTCAGTATAGAACACATTGTTGATGGTTAAACCAGCAGTTTCCAAACTTACAAAAAGTTGTATGCAGTTGGTTTCACATGGTTTTATTTCGATTTATGTCCAAATTATCCAATATTTCACCAAAAGAAAAAGTCCCGACACAGAAATACAACTTCTTCTTCTCCCATTAATCCCTTCACAGCCTTTCATATTTATAATAATCTAACCTTTATTGATCCCCTTTGGGAAATTCCTTCTCTGCATTTGACCCATCCTATTCAAAGTTAACCTTAACTATACATACTAGCAGCAGTGGGCTGTCGCGGTGCAGCGCCCAGGGAGCAGTCAGGGGTTAAGGGCCTTGCTCAAGGGCCCACAGTGGTGGTGACTGGGACAAGCGGTTGCTCTCACTTTTCCACCTCGACCTCTTGCCAGTCCGGGGGCTCGAACCGGTGACTCACCGGTCACAAGTTCACTTCACAAACCACTAGGACACCACCGCTGCCCCAAATCTGCTGTCTCTGTTTATAAAACTGTATATAAACTACCTGAAACTGGCTCCACCTGCAGCAGCTACAACAGTAACTTGCTGCTGACACACTGATGCTTCAATACAAATAATTGAATGATGCCATAATGTATCAATGAAAGGGACTAAAAAAGTACTTTTACATTTTTTTTTCTGCTAATACTTTTCATTGCTGCATTGGTACTTTTACAAATTTCTTGGAATAGAAGTGGCCAAGCCACTGGCAATCCTGTAGACTCCTGTTTTTATTGCATGTGGACCAAAGGGTTGGAGAGAATAAATCACACAGATTTACTTCTCATCTATCCATTCTGCTGCTAGTGGGCCGAAAATACAACTGCCAACTAAACAACTTTCCATGGATTACTGCAAATGTTTGTGTTGAGAGATTGCACCAAATGTGTCATAAAACTGTGACCTCTGAGCTAAAACATGTTTTTTGTCTTTTTTCTGTATTTATAGATCTATGAAAATCGAGTATCTGAGGTGCGTACAGTGTTGGATTTCTCCAAGCAGCAATACAACGATCATGTCTATGAGGATGAGGATGGTAACAATGTGTACAGTGAATTTACTGAACCAGAATATATCTACTGCAATCAATAGGAAATGAAATCAAACAAAGCCAAAACAAAGTTAACCGAATGCACGACTGGGGTCAAATCTGTGGTCACATTAATCTCCTGACTGTTGTTTGTATTTTCTCAGTATAATGCCAACCATTGCATATTCATGTAGAAGTGTAATTTGATTGTCTTACAGTCTGAATAAAACCAAGTTCAGATTTTGCACTTATTTGATCTGTAACTGTGAGAAGATGATGTTTAAGTTATTTTTTATGCATTCAGCCTGTGTTTACATGTTGGCTTTCACTTTTACACCACTTATTTATGCTTATAGATTAGTCACTAAAGCAACAGTTAAAAAAATGCTTAAAAAAAGTTCCAGATAACTCTCATTTACAAACCTTTTTGCAAAAGAGTCATTCCATGCCAACTCACCTAGAGCCTCCCAGTTGAATAAATATATTCTCCAAATACTTTTTGAGTTATGAATTTTTTTTTAAAGCCTCACCAGTTTCTTATTTTTCACAGGATTTCACTGATTTTTTTTTTTTTTTTTTAACTTAATATTCAGAACCACAGGTCCTGAAATTAGCTTTGGAGCTGAAAATCCACCTTTTAGGACATTTTAACAGTATTTTCTTTCAGTAAGGATTGTTTTGATTTCTTTGAATCTTTCTGAAGGGAATTTCTTCATATCCATGATGTTATATTACTCCTTCATTATTCAAACATTTTATGAAAATGACCCATTTTTTTGTAGTTTTCAGTGGCTTTAACATCACATTTGGTGGCTTTAATTATCAGGTAAATATTTGTATTATGTTGATTTCAAGGTTCAAGGTCTCAAAAGTGAATGAATAAAGAGAGGATCCATAACTAGCATAGAGTGTGTAGAGCTCAAAAACAGCTGAACACACAGTTAATTCCTTTTTAAATATGCGTTACATAAACACAGATATGAAAATTAATTGAAATACAAATGCTATGCTCTCTACTATCTCTACTGTTCTCTCTGCAACAAAGAGCCAAAACAAACCACATTTTTTGACTTACAAAAATAGCAAAAGCAACACAGATTCCAGAAACACTCAGAATTCATCGTCTTCAGTACCCTGACAGCACTGAGATGGTCGGATACCGTTTACGGTGAGCCATGCACTTTTCTCTCTCGATGAACAGCGAGTGGGTTTTACAGTTTATGTCCTTCTCAAGCGCCATGCGTGACTCCTCCAGGTGGGACAAGGAGCCTCTGGCTTCACTTAGTTGCTGCTGCAGAGACGCCACGGTGGCATCAATCTGCCTCACCTCTTCTTCCAAACTACAGACACAAGAAACAAATGACTACGCACTGAGAGAAAGAAAGTACAGAAGTTTTCTTTTGTTTGTTTAGTGTGTGCAAACCTGAACTGGGGTTCATCCCTGCAGAGTTCCATGTTGGGTCTGAGAGAGCGAAGGTAAAGTCTGGACTGAGCCACTCTCAGTGGAGCCTCTTTGTTGTGGATGGCCTGCTGTAGAGCCACAATGTTCTTCTCCTGGACCCCGATTTGCTCCAAGATCTGCACACAGGATCCTACAATCAATCATCAATTATTAATCAGCCAGTTAATCAGTTTGTCAGTTTGCCTACCTCCACAAGCTTCATCTCCATCTGGGTTTTAGCCTCAATAAGCTCCGCACAGCGCTGGCTGAAGGCTCGGTCCACAGTGGAGCACTGGAATCTCAGATCCTCAGTGGTGTCCTGCAGCATCCGCTCCACCAGCAGTCTGACACAAACAAACAGCATTGTGATGTTTACAGCAAATAACAAATGATGTACCACAGTCAAGTGTTGGACACAGTTGTGCTCTGACCTGAGGCTGTTTGTGGCTTGTTCCTCCTGCATGGCCTTCGAGAGGTTGTCCTGTGTGAACTTTGTCCATGATGAGTGGTTGCACACCCTGCGGGAGGCAGATTGTGTAGATTAACAGCACATTTTCTAATGTTGCCAGATTTATTTCATGTGTCCACACACTCACTGCTCCTGCATGGTGGCTGAGCTAGGGTGGTGCTGTGTATCCGGACTCATGTTGCTGTGTCTTCCACTGTTTTCATCAAAGTTGTAGGCCTGGTACTTATCAGACCAGTCCAGCTCTAATGTCTGCTTGGCGTCTCTGTTCATCCTGACAAACAGACACTCATGAAAGGATGATAATTCAGTTGTGTGTCGTGCACTTTAACTTCCACTTTGACACTCACTTGATCTGACTGACAACCTGAGCTGTAGTTCTCTTTAGAAGAGCCTGAATGCTCCTGATCAAGTCCACTTCCTGCAAAACACACAGCCACACTTGTTGTTAGTTAGGATCCTCTGCAGGGACGGAGTCACTGTTTCAACAACATCACTGTGAGAGAAAAGTTTATCTGCTTATTATTTTTCTTGATTAATTATATCAGATAAAAGTGAAAAATGGTCATTTGAATTTCTTAGAGCCCAGTGTGAATGCTATCAGATGACTTATTTTGTCTTACCAACTGTCCATTAGCCAAAACAATTACTAGTATATATATTATAATATATAATTTAGCACTTAAGACAAGCAAAAGTAGGAGATTGTTACACTTGAGGAACTGGAACCATCAAATATTTGGCATTTCTGCTCAAAATGGACAGGAATTTAGTGATTGTTAGACTACTTCACATATTATTTTGCTATTCACCCTCTGAACTCCAAACTCTGACAGCAGGTTTAAAAGGCATCAGTGAAGTGCAGTTCTAGTGAAAAATTCAACCTAATCTTAGGTTAAAACCATGATATATCATCAAAATCACTGTATTCTACATGTCTGATTTGAAAATCCAAAAAAAAGAGAGAAAATTCTGCGCTTCTCCGCAAAACCATGATGCTATTGCGACCAACATGGCAAAAATTCTGGGATTTTTCGCATGAAATGCAGGATGTGTTTAAACAGAGCTGTGTCAAGTACTGAAATAAATAAGAGAGACTGAAATGAAAATAAAACATACTTGATCTATGAAATTAATCCAGGATGGCTCAAAAACAATATAAAAGCAAGCTATGAGCAAGATGTTGGAGGATACATTCAGCATGGTGAAATATCTTTCTAGAGATGTGCAGAGTTGTGTGGTTTGTAGAGGTTGTAAACATGTAAAAATCAATAGGATGTAGAGCCACCTTTTTTCCAGTTTTAGTGACACATGTGGGCACTTGAAATAATGTTGTACATGCTGAATCCATTTTTTTCAACTTTTGTATGAAAATATTTAAACTTTTGTCTTTAAAAAAATTTCTGACAGTATAACTTTGTTGTACTTCTAGCCATGGTTATATCCACAGTGTGTAAAAATGTGACAGGAACAAAATAAAAGAGGGATAATCAGCTGGTTATTGCAGCTTTTTTTATTTTTTATTTTTTCAACCTATTTTAGATAATTTCTCCAATAATAAGTGTCGTTATGCACATTCCCAAAGTAGTGGATCATGAGTTTAGGCTAAATATCAATTTCAAAATTCTTATTTGATGTGAGAAAATATCTGTTTTCCTATATTTGTCATGCTAATTGTGAATTAGGCAAACTATTACTGCTCTTATAATCTGAATTTAAAATAAATATCACCTTTTTGTCTCCCTTCCACACAGCTTCACATGGAAACCTTAGTTTAAGGAGGCATCACCTTCAGCAGCTCCTCCTCCACAGAGTCTCGGACCAGGTCTGGTCCCAGTCTTCTGGTCCTGCAGGTCAGATTGTCGGTGGCGATGGCAAACGGAGTCTCGGTGGCGTCCAGCGCTTTCTCCAGCCGCGTCTTCAGCGCCAGCAGGGCCTCGGTGTCGGCCAGCAGCTGCTCGATGTGCCGCTGCAGCTCGGACTTCCAGCAGTGGATCTCCTGCAGCCTCTCCCCCAGCAGACGCGTCCCCCGGGCCTGGGTCTTCGAAGTGGCCGCCTCGGTGTCCTGGTGCAGAGCTCTGGACTCTCGCTGGACGCTCCGGGCCTCGCGGTGGTCGGTACCGGCCTGTTGAAGTATGCTTCGGTAGTTGGAGAACCATTCGCTCGTGGTGTATTTTGCCGAGCGGTACCCTGCGGTGGCTGAGCCCGAGGACGGCTGCAGGAGCTCCGGCCCTGCAAGAGCGTCTTTCTCTGGGAGCCCCTGAGCCACAGCCCGGCTGTCATAGTGCGGCCGAGACACCAACACATCTGAGCTCATCTTTTTTTTTTTTTAGAATTTAAATATAAAAAGAAGAAGAAAAGAGTAAACTAATTTAACCTCTAATAAAAAGTAGAGTTTAACAGTCCTGCTGTGAGTTTAACAGTCCTGCTGTTTGTTTGGTGTTGCCTGGTTACTCATGTTGGCAGCTTTGGCTCAGGTGACTGAACTCAGTATCAGATGAGCAGGTGAGGATTCAGTGGCATCATGTGTTTTGAGTTAAATTTTAGCTGGAACAGTTCACAACTTCTTACAAGGCGTGCAAACATGTAAATCTGATGCATAGAGGATGCAACATTCATTCTATCCTCACATCTGTTTTGATCTTTGGGGGATTTGAGTGGAATTTGATTTCTTTATTAGACTTGTCTCCTGTCTGCTCTGTCTAAACACAGCCTGCAGTTCAACCCAGTCCCCAGCTGAAGAGTCCCATCATTTCTGTCATGTCACTGTTGGATGGAGGTGAGTCGCTCATGACTTGCATGGAAGAGCACAGACGTTTTTGTTTATTTAGAGAATCTGGTTTGAGCAAACTATTTATTTTTTGGCATTTTTTATAATGAGTCATGCAGAATAAAGTTTGGATTAAATATTCTGATTTAAACTTTAATTGGGTACATAACATATTATTAGTTCCTGCACCGTTTGAGAGTTGTTTTTACAGTTTCTGACTCTGATAAATGGTGTAATTTAGAATTTTTTTTTCCCCTACCAAAAATAACATGCTTTTCAAACCCACAGGTGGATTTTGGAGTTCAGAGAGTTAAAATGCAAGCAGCATTTAAATATAGTAGCTGACTGAGGTAAAGCTGATTTTACTGTACTGTAATCATTGTCTTTTATATCATTCAATGTACCATGATGTGTAATCAAAGTCCTAATCTGTTGCTACAGCTGTCAGTTAAATACAGTGCAGTAAAAACTAATACTTCCCTCTAAAGTATCATTCAAGTAAAGTACAAGTACATAAGAACTGCCTTTAAATACAGTACCTTAGTAACTGTACTTGACGTCTAACACTGTATTCCGTGTAGCAGCACAACAGCACCAGCAGAGGGCTCAGTGTGACTCATTAATCAGAGGTGTTACTGTTCAGAGTTCAGGCTTTGCTGAAGATAGATAAAGTTCATGATGCCGGTCACAAGTGTCAGTTTCTATTTACTGGAAGTTACTTCGTCTGCAGGTTAAAAATGCCATTTGTAGTCACAAAAGCAACTGACTAGACCTAGTGTGTGTTTTATTATATGTGCTTTTTCTTCTTATATTATCACATGCTGTTTTAATTAGACAAAACAATCATAAAACATCATAAAGTACCAATAAATAAATGTAAAAATATTCAATATGAAAGTACAATCTCTGCATTTAAAGTCCCATTGAACCAGAAGTGATGTCAGTAAACGAAAAAAATTAAATTGTGACTGTTGCATTATTGTATACATCAATATTATTGTAGTTTTAACTCCTGGCTATACTGTTACTGGTAATTTAGTCCATATGAGAATTTCAAGGGAAATACTTACAAATCATGAACATCTGATGACTGACAAAGAGCCTTAACACTGCCTTTTCTTTGTTTCCTATATTATATTTGTGCATTTGACACTTTGTGGTGTATTTTAACTGAATACATTTTTAGTTATTGTATAATTTACACTTCATTGTGCATTTAGTACATTTTTATTATTTATTATTTATTTGTATTATGTGGGTGGTGGTCCCTTTACTCTTTCTGCTTGCTACTGTAACAACAGAATTTCCCCTTAGGGATCAATAAAGTATCTCTATTGTATTTTATTTAAATTTTAATGTAAGATCCTAATCGGATAAGTAAGTATCATAATATAATGAAAAATACAAACTGTAAATACACCACATGAGTACATTTACTGAACTGCTTTCCAATATTGAGTCCGACAAATGACAGTCAGTGACAATGTGCGGCTTTCTCAAAAATGCTTGTATTCCTTAAATAATTACTGTACTCTGTAATGACTGGGTTTATTGTGGTTAGTTTATTTATTCCCATTTACTATATACAAATAGGTAATTTAGGTTGTATGGCTGAAATTTTACAGAATATCCACAATTAAATACAACAAGTGCAGACTGAAGAAAAATTAATGCAAAGGCAAAAGTTTAAAGAGTTAAAACAATGAATATGTACAAACTAACTATATCTCATGTTAATAATGAAACAAATCTGGATCACAAAGACCAACAAAGTCTTCAGTAAGAGGATGCAATTGCTGGATCACAGTGGTTGCGCCACTGTTCGTATTAAAGACGATACAAACATTTCATCTTGGCTTTATGGAAACTTTGGTTACAGTAGATGTCTTCTGTGATGTTTTCATAGTCTGGTTGGTCTTCACCTACATCGTCATACTGCAAACAGGCACTCTGCTGTCTGGATTTCCTCGCCTTTGAGTAATGTATAGCTTCTTGATTTTCATAAATCTGCAAAAGAATCAAACAATAAACAGAGAAGAAGGCAGATTTACTCACAAAGCACCAATACAGACACCACAGATTTATGGACATATTGAGTGCTACTTCTAATGGGGCATTAGGACACAAACCTAAAAACGCATAAAAAAATAAAAAAAAACAGTGTAATTAAATGACCAACATTAAAATCTAACACTCTGGGAAGCAGTTGCATCAGTATGAATGTTGCAGTAGAAACAGATAAAATATGGCACAAATCTGAATGAAACACAGGAAAAAGTAGAACAATAATCTAACCTTCATTGATCCCCTTGGTAAAATTCCTTCTCTGCATTTGACCCATCCTATTCAAAGTTAACCTTAACTATACATACTAGAAGCAGTGGGCTGCCGCGGTACAGCGCCTGGGGAACATTCAGGGGTTAAGGGCCTTGCTTAAGGGCCCACAGTGGTGGTGACTGGGACAAGCGGTCGCTCTCACTTTCCCATCTCAACAGCTTGCCAGTCTGGGAGCTCGAACCAGCAACCCACCGGTTACAAGTTCGCTTCACAAACCACTAGGTCACCACTGCCCCTTATACATATTCACGTAATTTAAAAAAAGCACAATAATTCTGCCACATTATCTCCTGAAGTAGCCTGGTAATTGGTTAGTTGGTTAATATCTCTGTTCAGTACTTTGCTCCATTGCAGGGCATCTGGCTCTACAGGTCACAGTGGAAATAATTAAAAAAATATATACATAATGAAGCCAAAAAATTCACTGAATACATTAATTTTGAGATCTGAGCTTGTTTATCAACTACTCTCTCCCAGTCGTTATGTCTAGAACAGATAGGCTGGCTGTAGTGAAATCTGTTTTTATTACATTAATGGATTTAATATAATGTGATAAACATCTTGTGTCCTCTAGAAAGGCAATTTAAGACTTTTGTTTTCTTACATCTACTCCACCCGTCGCTTCCTCTGTAGTATCATGTTTGTTTCTGTTTGTGGCGACTTCAGCACCTGCAGACACACATCAAAAGAAATGCTTACACTTTTTTTTGCGTGCATGCATTTGTGTGCATAGTCTTATGCGAGTGTTTCAATGTGAGACATACCTCGCCCTTTGTAACATTTGTATTTACAGGCAATAACCAGGGCAAATATCAGTAAGAGCAGCAGAGCGGACACAGAGTAAACCGCATAGAGTACTGCGTCTGAAAAACGAAAAGAACAAACCAGAACAAAGTAAAAATATGCACTTCCTGAAAACACTTCAGCAGCACTCGTCGATGCCAAGGAAATAACAGCAGAAGTAGCTGCAAATAAAGGAACTGTGTACTCACAGCTTCTGATGATTTTTAGGATTCCTTTTAATTAATATTAAAATAACATATCTGACTTTCTATCACAGATGCACATAACCACAGTTGGGGGTTATTTCTTTGGCTTACTAGCTGAAACTATAAACACTCAACCATAACCTGAACTAAAACCAAATGTACCAAGAGTACACACACACACACACACACACACACACACACACACACACACACACACACACACACACACACACACACACACAGTGTTAAAGGTATACTATATATATATACCTTTAACACGTTTGCCAGAATGATGTGTTGAATTTGTTTCAACAGTTTCCACAGTGATGGGAGAGATCACAGTGCTGGGTGGCTGCAGAAAGACTGTCAGAGAAAAACATTATTTCAAAGTGAATGTATGAATAGAACAATGGAGGGTTTACTATATTTGACTATATGGCGAATTTTATGGTAAAGAGAAGACTGTTGCTTAACAAGGACATCGAGAAGCCAGAAAAATGCTGTTGGTTGTCTTTTCAGAGTTTAACCAATCAGCTTTTGCCCTCTCTGGCTTTAACCGGCAGTTCAGCCTCTCAGAAGTACCTTCCCTGGTCCTAAAAGAGGGTCTAAATGGGCAGTTCTTGCAGTCAGAAATCAGACAAACATTCAAGCCTCCTTAATACAACCTGCAAAATACAGTTCAGTTTTAAAACTTTTAGCATGCTAACAGGCTAAACTAACCATTACAGAAAAACCACGTGATCCCATGTGTTTTTTCTTTAAGAAAAGGGGGTGATTAGATTGATAAATTGTAATTCATTCACTAATGCATTAGCATTCAGTACAAATGCACCATCAGAAATGGGCATGCTATAAACTCCTGTTGTTTTTAGCAACTAAGCTCGGTTAAATTAAGAATGTTAACAGAAAAGGGAGAAAAACTACACACAATACACACAGTAAAATGAAATGTCGAAACCAAGGACTGATTTGGCTACTGATACTCTGGAGGTGGAAAGAAAAGTTTCGATTCAGCCCCTTAGGCCTCTCACGAGTCGTATTTATAGCACACCTCTGCACTTAGTGTGAAACCACTGAGTCTGCAGTTTTGCCATTATTTGATCAGACCTCAGTGAACTGAACCACGTGTTTACACAAATATAATGTAACTTACAGCTATATTCATTTTATTCTTCATTATATCTTACCTACTGACAGCTGAATCTTGATGTAGTTTCCAACACCCCACTGGGAGTCCGAACCACACCAGTATGTCCCAGCATCACCAGCTTCCAGCTCTGAGATCCTCACCACAAACGAGCTGGAAGAAATGTCATCCTGCAGCGTGAACCTGCTCTGACTGGCCATGTCTGTGCAGTTGTTGCGGTGGTCTCCCTTACAGAGAAACTTCCTGTTATTCCGGTGTGGAGGCGGATAAGGACACTGCAAAGTCACTGCATGTCCCATGATGCCGCTCATGTCGTTTGACTTCACACAACACCACTCTGTCAGAGAGAAAGAGCTAAACGTTATCTCAGAGTTACCAAATGTTCAATATTCTTGATTGACATTTTGTGCAATGGACTGAGGTTTAACTGTGACCTTTGACTTCCAGCTCAACAGCAGAGAAAACATCCAGTCCAGTGTTTCTACGGACGCCACAAAGATAGGACCCAGAATCCTTTTGGATCAGACTGGTGATGGTCACTGTGAATTTTCTGGACTCCTTGTCATCGGTAAGAGTGAACTGTCCGTTGTATTTGCTGTCAGAAGTGATCAGTGCCTGCTGCAGACATGTGGACGGCTGCTTCCCTCTGCAGACGTACTTCAGGTTGTTCTGGTTCTCAGACTCATACGGGCAACTTAAGGACACCGAACCTCCGTCATAACTTTGGATTTCCCTCACATTGTCACAGCAGCTGTCTGTCACGAAGAAATAAAACAACACATTTTATAGCTTTACATACAGACAAGACTAAGGTTTTATAATCAGCTCACTATTGAATATTTTACAGTTCCTTCACACAAAGTGCTCTTAGACGGTGATCTCCCTCTAGTATCCAGAGTTTACCACTCAGCCTTCAGACTCATGCTATTAAATCACAAGGTCATTAGTTTTCAGTGGATTATTAAAGAACTGTTTAAAGTTGTAAATTCTTTTCCCATCATGTAAGGTTTAAATGTGGGGGCTGAATGAATTTAATACAATGTAAGTGAATTTATTGCATATTCATTCTTTTACAAACTTACTGTTTCTTTAAGGTTTACCTGTCTGGCTGTTATGTTGCAACCAAATTACCAGTAACTATTAAAAATTACAGTTTAAACTTACAGTAAATTAACAGAAGAAAATGGTGGCAATTCTGTGGACTGTAAATCCTTTTTAGTTAATTTAAGTTAAAAAGTACAAGTTTCCCTGCTGCCTTAAAAATGTGAGTTCACTGCACTTTGTTGGATTATTTAGCTCAAAATCATCTTATGGGTTGTAAAACTGGTCTAGTTAACTTGAGAAGGCAACTTCAATAAACTCAAGATATTAAGTTGAATTGATTGTTACAGACTGGCTTTGCTTTTACATTATCTAGAGTTAAAGCATTTCTCCTACATTTAACATACAGTCTTCAGCTGTTGAAGCCATTTTTGAGTTATGGCTAAAGTAAGATGAATACAAGTTTGCACATATCGAGGACTGACTTCAGAACTAACCTTTATCAGGATTAGAATTATTAGAATTATTATGAAAAGAATAAGATACACAGTCATTTCAACTGTTGTCTCAAACTGCAAAAAACAAGCCACAATGCTGCAACTTATAGGAACTTATGCGTATAAGTTCTAAAGTAATCTGAAAATAAAAACAAATAGAAATTTCAAGTTCAATAAACTGTAGCAAAAGTAGCAAAACTTATATAAAGTAGAAAACGACAAGTTGATTTGACGACATTCCTTTACGATGTTTTACAGTGTAGCAGTTCTGTATTTATTCAGTGGTCACCTTAATAATTGCATCCGCCACAGTGCCTTAGGTTATGAAAACTCATGCTTATAAGTTCCAAAGCGGTTTGAAAAATTACATTTTAAGTTCAATGAACAGGAAATTACAAAGGTACACCTTCCTTTATGATTTTTTACAGTGTAGCATCTCTTGTAATAATTGCATTCTTTACAATGGACTTGTTTCTTAATTTTTCTTGATATCAGTGTATATATTAAATTGCATAAACCCTTACCTTGTCTTATCTCCAGTCTGACTTCAGTGTAAAGATCTTTCCCAGTCCTGGTCACCCCGCACCAGTATTTCCCAGAATCATGAGTACGAAGCTCAGAGATGGTCACGGTAAACCTTTGTTCCCTTTTATCATCATGGATGGAATATCTGTTTTTCTTTGTTTCTGCTGTTGTAATGAGAACATCATGGTCGCCACAGTCGTTCTTGCACAGGTACTTCTCATAACCCTCGTAGCCCTGAGCATAGCGACAGGAAACATTCACATCTCGTCCCTCATATCCAAACACATGGATCAAACCTGCAGCACGGGACACAGTCAGAGCAGCTGTAAAGGAAAGGCAACATGAAATTTTTAACTTATCATGTCAAAGATTCATCTTTGAGTGTTACTAGCTGTAAAATGAAATTACAATGAGCCATAACAAGGTGTGTTTTTCTTGCATTCGCTTGTTGTGTTAAACCTTCCCTTCTAAAACAAATAGGCTTCAGTTACTTGTTAATTTTAAAGAACTTACTGCAGAAGATAAACAGCAGGTTGCGAAGATTCCTCATCTTTGTTTTAGTTCAAAGAAACAGAAACCTGAAGTGTTTCTTAGATTGATGTGACACCCACGCCCTGTGTATGAATGCCAGCGTCGAAGCTTTCACTTCTGCATTCAGATGACCAGGTTTAAACTTTCACAGAGTTATTTTTATGACAAATTCATCTCCTGTCTTGTGAAACATTTGGCGAGTTATTTCTACAGTGACTCTGAATTAGTAGTTGAAAAATATGAGATGGTTTTACTGTAAGTGAAGAGGATGCTAAGAAAATCAACTCAGATGTGTCTGACTTAATGATTTTGATGAATTTAGTGTCTGCATCATTTGGGGTTTTGAAGCACAAATATTTTCTGTTAGTTTCTAGTTGGTGAATTTGCCATTGCACTTCATTTTGCTGCCACAGAGGGGCACTGCAGCCTCATATCCAAAGTAACAGAGTACACAAACAACACAACAGTAAGTGACTTATATTCTATATTTAATGCTGGTCATATGAATCTGCCTTAAAATAAATATTACATATTTGTTTTGTTTTGTCTTTGTTCCAGGCTCAAAACTCATTCTTACTTCTTAAGTATTTAAATCTTCAATGACACAGTTAAGAAATTGGCTCCGAAAGTTACCATTACACCTCAGTTTCATTTTTTTTTTATAAACCCTGATTATATGATTCTTAAGGAGAACAAAATAGATTAGATTTCGTCATTTAGACATGAACCACCATTACTTATTTTACTCTTCTTTATTTTTTAGATTAAAAACTGTTTACTGATTGACCAAAAATCTAATTAAAAGCCTTTTAAAAGTCTCTTAATAGTTTCTAATAGTCTTTTTTCCAGACTTATTAGGGCTGTTTGAAAATTAACAAATAATTTGACGTACTTAATTACAGTCGAGATTTTAAATACATTAGAGATATGTAGAATTAAGGTGTTTGTTTTCCTTGAGAAAGGTTGTTTCAAAATGTGTGTTTTTAGAATAGTCTCTGCAGCCTCATAACAGAGTAATGTACGCAATCAGTGAAATCTGTGAGCTTTCTAGTGAAAGTGCCAACACCTATAAGCAACATTCACTCAATTTACTTGTCATCATACAATTTCCTTAAATCAAACTCTATCACAAACCTTTTTAGGACAAATGTGCTTATAAAGGCATCAGCCTGTAAACAGTATCATAAACTATTTAATCAATTTCATAAGGCTTCTGTCCTCATGCAGGGGAAAGAGGAAGAACCTAATTCTGATGCACGCATGTTGCTTGGATTGCCACGCGACACACAAGGAAGGATTATGTTGATAGCTTATTTCGCTAGTAAGAAGCAGAGCTATTGATATGCCGACTGACAACAAAATAATCCAGCGACTTGATGTTCAAGCCTCCCTTAAAGAGTGGATGCATTCA
The DNA here is from genome assembly GCA_900302755.1 of Chromis chromis. Taxonomy (NCBI): domain Eukaryota; kingdom Metazoa; phylum Chordata; class Actinopteri; family Pomacentridae; genus Chromis; species Chromis chromis. The sequence goes on from OMNN01025410.1 coordinate 17,162, forward strand.
CAAATGTTGTTTAAAAGAGCTTTTGGATATTGCTTGTGTCAGTATTACAAAACTAACATTTAAAAGCCTTTTTAATAGTTATTCATTTCTAAGTTGAGCTATTTGTGTATACTTTTATCTAAGATCTGCCTTCTACAATTTTTCTACCTCTTTGTTTATTTCTTCTCTCTGTGTGAACTTCATTAAGGGCATCAGTCTCTATAAAGACTGGCCAAATGTCATATCCTCTGGACCCTCTTTAGAAACCAGACATACTTACAACCAAAAATATTGTGCCACCATGTAAAACTACTGACCCCACCCTGACCAGTGCATTATAAAATGCCAGTGGTGGTATACAGTATGTGGGTGGAAGCATGCATGTGTATTTTCCCTGAGCTCAGCCATTCCCTCGACTCCAGCTGACCGCTCAGCTGTGCCTCTCGCATACTGCAGCACAAACTGTTTCCATATCTCACACCGAAAGGTTACCATTAAGACCCCTGTGCGGAGGGATAAGTGTGTCCCGAATTAGCGAGGATGCCAAGGCGAGCTGGGCTGTTGCCAGGGTGGGTTGCCAGGGGGTGTTGGGTGTTGCTCCGGTGGGTTGGCTTTCTGCTGTGTGGCCTGCTTGCATGTCGGCAGTGCGCAAGGCGCGTGTGCTGTGGTCTTCTCAAACTACAACCCAAGACAAACACACACACACACACACACATACACACCCGGTCCTTAGTATGTAGGGGGGACTGTTATTTAAAGGTGACACTCAGGTCTCTTGGATCTATCTTAAACCTTCTTGCTATGTGTTAATGCCTCCCTCCATTACTCTCTTACCTTCTCCCTCTCACTTATTTATATGAATTCAATGAGCTTTATTCACTCATGACGATCATTTTATTTCACCCAATTAACCACTGTAATGACAACTAGTACACAATATTAACAGAAAGTCGACAAACAGAACAAATGAGTTTGCATTGTGGGATTCAGTCATTTGTGCAAATTCGAATTGCTAGATTCTTAGTGTTTATTCACCACAAAGAGCCTGTACTGCACCCACTGCATGTTAGCTGTGAGTTAGCTAGCAACTGCTGCACTATCTGTGTGTTTGGTTTGTGTGTCTGTGTTTAGTTTGTGTTCAACTGAGTGAATTCAACAGAAATGATTGGTTATTAGTTATTGTTATCCCTTGTTTTCCCTCTCATTTCTGTACATTTATGAAGGACATGTATAAAGCTCTGTATTATGTAAAGGTCACATCAGGCCCACTCATATTTCCATTAACTTTGAAAGCTGCTGCCTCTATAAGTCTCTTTGCTTTCTTTTTGTCTGAACACACCATTGAAACTCAGCACTGACCGTCCATCCATCCATTATCTATACAGCGCTTTTATTGGGCCTCTGTAGGGTCATGGAGGGGCTGGAGCCTATCCCAGCCAACTCAGGGCGAAGGCAGACCAGTCTATTGCAGGGCTACACATAAAGACAGGCAACCAAGCACACTCATATTCACACCTATGGACAATTTAGAATGATCCCAGGCCGGGACGTGAACCAGGGATCTTCTTGCTGTGAGCTAACAACCGAGCCACCGTGTAGCCCCAGCATTGACCAGTCATTTAATCTGAGACTGCCGTGACTGATAATGTTGCCCTCAAAATACATATTTTAATCATGAATATTCAATGTTTTAAACCAAAGCATAGTTTTTACATTTGTGTTCAGTTAACTGTAACTAATGCTTTTCTTCTGTTTCATTACGTAATCGCTGTGTCATGAAGTCAGTTGTTTTTGGTTCCAGTCATTAGTCGGGTGCACTTAGACTTAGAGAGTATGGAAGCACTTCAAATTATCACACAACAAAAAGGTGGTTTGTACACTGTGACAAGTTTTGCGTTAATGCAACACACTATGCTATTCTGCCATCCTGGGAGAACAGCGAACTCACCTTAAGTATCTCTTTATTAGTTGGAAGAGCTTTTTAATACCTTTTTAATACCTGACTGATCAGAAAAATGGTTAATTTTTAATCTAGTACTTGTGAGTTCCCCAACTTAATGACTTAATGCATTAATTAAAATGCAGGAGTGTCCTTTAAATTGTTTACAGGCCTAAGTGTGCTTCTCTGACTCTCTGCACTCTGTGATTAAACCCCCATAGACATTACTGACACAAAAAAACACTAAATCACCCAATTAAGAACACCTTCACACTCTAAAAGTATGATTCTGGACAGAAATTAAGAATAGTTTATTTCATATTATGTTAAGGACTCGTGGTTTGTCTCTGCAGATGAAGGTGTGTGTGTGTGTGTGTGTGTTTGTATAGCTATCTTTGTGGGGACTGCTTTGAATTTTATGATAAATGAGGACATTTCAGTCAGTCCTGTTGTACTGGGATTTGGTTTTGGGATTTAGGTTAGAAGTAGGCATTCAGTTAAGATAAAGGGCTACAACATGTCAATGAGTGTCCTCACAATGATAGCTATACAAATGTGTGTATCTGTGTGCAGAAAGGGGACATTCCATCCATTCTTGCTCTTCCTGA
>OMNN01025413.1:0-13550 GCA_900302755.1 Chromis chromis
TGTAAGCCAAACGTCATGATGACTAACTCTTATTTTGGATATATTGCTAATGATCTTGTTCTAACTCTCAAGGGAAGTTAGTAATAAGTTATAATTATATCTCTTTGTTTAAGGTGTGCTTTTCAAATTAGAGCTATCTAAAACATGCCTGCTATAATATTGAATAATAGCAAAATAAAAGCGTAAATATAAGTTTGTTTTTGTCACGAACAAGAAATATTGAATGAATTACATGAATGACAAAGTGTTTCTAAGAAGGGAGGGAAGAATGCAGTTGTAAGCCCTTGTTCTAATTGTCATAGTATGCAAATCCCCCCTTTGGAATATTTGTTTCAAATATTCAGCGAAATTACACATTTTGTTGACATGTCGCTCTCCGACCGGCTGTCAGTTTGAGGAATGGCTCATCACAGTCATGCCCATGGGCAGTGTGAATTGAGTTGCGCAGCTGGAGTTATGTTAAACGTAAGGCGAAGTGACAGAAATGCTAATCAAGTATCAAAACTGACACCGCATTTCGACGCGCATCAGACCCTCAGTGATTTATTAGTCAAAGTGAAAGCGTGTGTCACCACGTTGAGAGGGCTCACGGGTAAACACCAGCTCTCGCCAAGGTGCGCCTCCACTTTGCGGCTGCATCCACCACCCCCCCCACCCCATCACCACCGCCCTCCCTTCCCCGCCTCTGCTTCCCCTCAAGCATGAACAGTCCACTCTCCACGAGGGCCCCTGATGGCAACGGCTGAAGAGTAACTTTCAAAACAGGTAAGCCACACGCAATATATCCAAGCAAGTCACTTAAGAGCGTACTAAAGGGGCTATTATAAGAGTAGAAAGTAGACGGAGGATGTGTGTGTCCCCTACTTCAAATGGGTTCCTCTGCTGAGTAAGCCTCTCTTCCCTCCTCGAGTCCCTATTCCTCTCCTGGTCCGCAGATCAGAGCGAGGACGGAGAGCGGCAGCAGTGATCGCACCGTCATTCACAGTCCTTCATTTACCTCCTCAGGTGCCTCTTCATGCCTACACTGCATTAATTTGAGCGAGGACATTCCTTCTGGAGCCTTGGGGGAGGAACTTGGGGAAGGGGGGGAGTGGAGAGGTTAAACACTCCACAGAGCAACTGTGTTTTGACGCGAGAACCGAATGGAGGGACGAGACATAAAAACACAGCGATCTGCTTCTTCCCCTCCTCGCTGGATATTATTTGCATCATGGGCAGAGGGAGAAAGTTGTCTGTTTGCTGCGACTCTACTTTGGTGTTGCCAATTAATTCTGACTTTCTTTTGTGAGTGGATTGCTGGAACGGGGCCTAGTTTGATGGATAAACAATGCTCCAGTGCATAATTTAGTTGAGCTCGGGAGCGAGAAAAAAAACAAAACATGAGATCCATTCACTCTGGCTCTCCCAGTTGTATTCTTAGCATCCACTTAAGTTGACTGCAGAGTTGTAATGAGATTATTGTGACTGAACAAGTGAAAAAAAACTGATAATTGGACAACTGTTTCCACCGCTAAAATGTTTGCATCATCCGCTTACTGCAAACTGTGAAATCTAAATATATGACATGTCACGCTTGCGTCTCCCTATGCAATATCGCATATAGTGATAAATATTGGAATAGCTGCTTTCTGCATAATTCATACATCTTAACATCTGAGAGAATGCCCGCCCACTCCGAGCCATTTCATTGGCTGCCTCGCAAATCAAGACAAAGTCGCCCGCTGCCAAGTTTTGCAGCTATAGAGGGTTTGTGCATTTTTAATAGCGAGGGGAGAGAAAAATAGATTGGCTAATGATGTTGATTATCCACTTGGGCAGATGAGCATGTTTGGTTTTCCTTGAGAAAAGCGTCAGCATCAAAGAATCATGGACTTGCCATGTAGAAGTCCTCTTGTCAACATGCATGTTCACACACACATACACACACACCTACACACAAACACACACTGTAATTCTCCAGTGATCCCATTTGCATTAAGTTCTCTCTGTAACTTTGATGGTGTTTATCACCAGTAACGCGATTCCTTTGTTCATTTTTTTTGTAATTAATGCAGACTCTTTGATTACTTCGGCTTCGTTTCCAGAAGAGGTTGAAATTAATATTCAACCCAAGGCAAAATGCATTTCCACAACATCATAATTATATTTAATAAAATCTGTCCAACCGTGAACAATGGTGTCCTGTGTTTCCCTTTTTCTCTCGCTCCCAGGGAGTATTGTGTGACTGTAGCGCCTGCTCACATGTGAAAAGTGAACCGCTGTGGCAGATTAATGCTGCACAAGCAACCGACGCATCGGACAGGTGTCCTACTTTTTTTCTGTTTGTTTGTTTGTTTCTGTAATCCTTGTGCATTTATTTATTTATTTTTGCCATTCTGAAGCAATTCAGAGCCCTGGCAGAAACCCTCCCGAGAGGTTTACATCCCCCGATGTATCTGTGAGTGAAATGTGCAACCTATCTCACACTTGCACATGCAGACTTTCCCATCACTGATTCAAGATTTGCTGAGTTTATACTTAAAAACTCCTCCTCGGAGGGCACGTTGGGTTTTCTGACCTTCCAAACATAGACTTTCTGCCCAAATTTTAAGTCACCCACCTCTCATTTAGATGTCTGGTGGCCCATTTTCAGTAATTTTGGTCATTTTAAGACACACAGCTTTTCTGTATGGTGATTACAAACAGAATTTGCGCCTCTGCTGCAAAGAAATTGACTGTACCGGCAACAGGAGGGGACATTTGTCATTATTCAAAGTTTAATCTCAAGACACACAAAGGTTTTGCTGGCGCATTTGTGCCGGAGTAAAACGAAAGGTGCTCGCTAGGTAAAGTTGATTATGCGGGGCCAAATCAAGATAAACACATGCTGACAACAATAATAATTCTTCTGTCTGACCACATCCGTATCATTGGATGATAAACGAAATCTGATATGTATGTGCAGGGAGCAGGCTGCTGCAAAGGCGAAGCTCAGGCGCTGCTCTGCTCGCTGACAATGGCTTATGTTACCCTCGGTTTCATTTCAAACAGGTTAATTACAAACCCTATTTACACATATGACATTTCATACGCTCAAATATTAGTCAGATGTTTACTTCAAAATATACATCGAATACTTGATATATATATTGAGTGCATCATTAGTTGTGTGTTTTGCAGAGTGAGTGAACATTACATCTTCCATGGATCAATTTGTGGCCCTCAGAGGATTTCTAATGGAATGTAAATGTAAGTACCACACAGGGAATAGCACCTTTAATTAATCTGGACCGGGACTACACGTTTTTAGACTTGGCACTGAAGAGTAAACAGACGATCGTTTGGCGCTATACCTCCTGTATAATAAAGATGCCCCCATAGCGCTCCCAAAAAAGTCTGATATGCAAGTGAGGGGAAATTCACTGCGGGTCCTGATTTATTCGCTGTTATTAATGGGGCAGCGTTGAAGGAAGTGGTCTGTGGCTGCCAGCACAATATCTGACCTCTGAGAGTGCACTAAATCAAGGCATTAGGGAATGCAGTAATAAAGAGGCCAGGCGAGGCACTGAACCCACTCTAAAACAAACAAACCACAACACTAGCTTAGAGGAAGGATGAAATCACACCCAGAGGCTTATGTCATGCAGAAGAAGCCAACATGGCAGTAGCCGTGCAGCTGCTGTCTGCTCATTCTCAAATTGTGGAAGGAAAGGCGTCAAGTGAAAATAATGGTTCAAATCAGTTAAAACACTTTAACATCACACTTTTTTATATTTATTTTGCTTATTTTTTTACAGTCATTTTGCAGCTCAGTGACGCATGCTTGTATACCTGCAGCGACAATGAAAACACACTGATCTATATAATGTTTACCATCTTCTCTATTTTGTTTAGCATGATAGCCTTTTCTTAATTAGCACCAAACACTGTAAAAGCCGAGGCTGATGGGAATGTCATTGTGGCTGATCAGTGTATTTATAGCTCCTGCCTCCAAATCCGTATTTCAGTTTTCAAGCCTACACAGTTAACATACGTTTAATTGGGGCCCCACCAACAACCATCTGCTCCACAACTTTTCCAGACACACAGATTCTCGTTGTCTTTACGTCCAAAAATGCGCATCGACTTCAGTTAAGTGGCGTCTCCCAGAGCTGTCGCCACATGCAAACGCCACCTCCCTCTGACGCTGCACCCGTGCAGCCGAACGGCCTTTTGTCTCCCACTCACATCTACTTGATCTGTCTGGGAGCTTGCAATGATTGCAAACGCCTTTGCAAAAAAAAAAAAAAAATCACTTTAAATGTAGACATTACGTCTGCATCTGGAGGCGTGCATGTCTGCCAAGAATTTAGAAGACCACATTAAGGCTGTTTGCAAAGTGAGAAAGTTCAGATGTCCAAGTTTTATTGGGTTTCTTAAGTAAATTTTAATTAATACCTCATGGAAAATAGCTCACTTATACATTCTATACATTAACATGAAGTTGTTTTCGTATTTTAGGGTTTGAAAAATATACTTTATGTCTTGTTAGGATGCATTTTCCAGCTTCAGTTGTGCATAATAATCCAACACATGTTGCATAAAATGTGGCTGACATTTATGAGACATAAATGCTGCACTGTGTTGGCCAAACTGAATTATGTTAAACATGTGGGTGTCAGTCAAATGCATGATAGGATGGTGTCAAATAAAAGGTAATTGATCTGAAGTCGGGCTGCACAGCTTGGTTATTAGCACTCTTGCCTCACAGCTAGAAGATCCCCGGTTCGCGTCCCGGTTAGGACGCCTGGAATCTTTCTATGTGGAGTTTGCATGTTCTCCCTGTGCCTGTGTGGGTTTTCCCTTCCACAGTCCAAAACATGCTGAGGTTAACTGATGATTCTAAATTGTCTGTAGGTGTGAATGTGAGTGTGCTTGGTTTTCTGTCTCTATATGTAGCCCTGTGATAGACTGGCATCCTGTCCATGGTGTCCCCTGCCTTCGTCCGAGTCAGCTGGGATAGACTCCAGCACCCCCACGACCCTACAGAGGATTAAGCGCTGTATAGATGGATGGATAATCTGAAGTCTACAGGACAGGATATTTGAGTTTTCTTTCACCATTCTCTTCTCTGCAACCCATTCAAACTCCTCCTTACACCATAAAAGTTAAAGATATTCTCCCAAATACACAAATTTGTGCTGAGGTTTTTTTTTTCTTCCGCTTTTACATGCTCACAACTCCCAAGACTTGACATTCTTTTTTTTTCCTCCTTCTTTTCCCGTTATCGCCTCAAAACAATAGGAGGTAGGATGATTACATTAATTTTCGCCGCACGATTTCTCTCGCTAACATTCAAAAAATTGACAGTACGTGCGGCGGACATTGTTGTGCTTTTCAGATTTTGAGCTTTTAAAAGTGGGTTAGCACTTATACAGGGCAGGGGGGCACAGCCTCGCCGATGTCAAAGTGTCTGCGCAACCCACTGTCTCATTATACATCAGAATAATTTGCCAGCGCACCTCTGCAGACATTCCTCTGTGAAGTAAAAGAATGGCAAGCATCAAAAAATGTCATTTTTTCCCCCCTCCCTGCCATGTTCAGACTCTCATTTATGAAGAAATTTAAGACCGAGTGATGTTGTTTTTTTTTTTAAAGAAATAAAACATTTACTGAAATGCAGGCGGGCAATTAGACTTGATGGTTTTGGAAGTAGTTGTTGTGTTCAAGGCAGGTAGTTCTCTTTCCAAGCCCTCTGGACCTAAAGGCCTGCTGGTTTTCATTCCTGAAAATGTAATCAGGAAGTGGTTTACACCTGGGATGCCAGGTGAAGGCAATTACCTGCAATCAACTAGCTGGCAGGATAGAAGAAAGCAGTGCTCTGGGTCCTCGGAGTTGCATCCACCGTTGTCCGAGAAGTAGCGGTTTTAGCATGAAAATATTGGTGCATCATTTTACAAGGTGTTTTCTGCTACAATGCTGCTGTATAATGCATAGTCTGAGCTGTCAAGAGGTAAAAACAGTAGATAAATGCATTCCTCTACAAAGGGATGTAGATATGTAGCAAGTATGAGAATAAAAGTGGAAACATCCCATGATCATGTGAGCGCTAAGCACAAAGACTGCAGACGTTCTTAGATCACAATAGCCTCACAAATGACGATGTTTTGAAGTAGCCGCCATTGTACCAGCATGCAATGTTCAGTGAACACCGAGAGCATGAAATAACATGAAGAAGCATATGCAAATCACTAGCAAGGAGAATTACACTATATATTATTAAACTCAAGGTGTGAAATTCCTTCCTCTGGCATTGCTCCATTGCTTAACTAATTATCATGCCGCATTAATTTTCTAAACCCCGAGGCCTTTGTTGAGTTTACTCAATGTGCAGAGCATACATGTTTATTTCTGTAAAAATGAGGTGTGTTATAGAACTAATTTGAAAGAAAAAGGTATTTGCTTTGAGCCGGGACAACACAGAGCCAGCAGCTGGCGGGCCGGCTTCATTTGTATTCTACAGATTGTATCAGAAATTTGGGAAATGTTAATTGGAGACAATGTGTTAAGAGGCAGATATGGTCTGACATGTAGCCAACATAATAGTATTAGGGGTAAATTAATGATTCCAATATGCTGAGGGCAAGAACAGAATGCCATCCTCAATCCATAGAAATACATAATAGATGAAATAAAGATAGCAGTGAATGCTAAACATTTGCTCGGAAAAAAATATGCCACGAATGCCTTTCAGCTGACACACCGAAATCAAAAGACACTGCTTCCCAGCATCCAACAGTGGACATGTTGACAAAGCCCTCATTTATTACAGATTCCCAGCCCAGGGAGCATAGCCCCAGCGTGACGCTGATTAGAAGGCTTGTACAAAATAAGCTTGAGAGCCCCATTTCACCACAAACCTATATTCATTTAGTTCTGCAGATTTATACATCCAGCTATCTAGGCAGGAAAATCCAGCATGACATGAGAATATATTCTGCCCTTTTGAAAAGGAGGTTAATCTCTCTTTCTTTCATGAAGAAACCTCAATCTCACAGTGACCAGCATGTCTCATATGATGCAGCAGCCGGAGCAATAAATTGAATTAAATAAACCCATTAGTTACAGCAGCTACCTTCTCACCTCGGCCCAGATACACTTTCATGGTAAGTTGGTCCTTTATAAAGACCAGAGGACACAGCTTAAGACTGTGATGACAAAGTGACCTTGAGTCAAAAGACAGAAAAGCGTGTCCTTGTTCATTACCCAAATCAATTAAGACAGCATGTTTGCCGCGCCGCACAGCCTCAGTGTGTTCTGCAGGTGTTTAAAAGTAAATGTATGCTCATTCCAAAATCAATTCATAGTTAGGATTCTGCCTCCTCCTGTCTTGTAGACATGAAACAAACCAGAGGTCGATTAGAGTCGAGAGCGACTACTGGGAGATTCACCCTGGGCGTACTTAAAATGCATGGAATGAATAAGCAAGTGCAGTTCACATACCATATGAAAAAAAAAGGCCCAGAAAGTAGTCGAGGATGCTAATGCAACAGCCTCAGAGCACAAACGTCTTTCTTTTTCTTTCTCCTTTTTTTTGTGTTTTATTTCCCAGTTTGATTCTGACAGTCGGCTCGGATAGAAAGTGAATTCTGGGCAGTGTTTTTATAGCTCGAGTGTATCGTAAGCGGCTTTTACTATGACCATAACATCAAAATATATTCCAGTGACTGGCGGGTGTCTGTATTTGTGAATAAGACATTTATGGATTCATTTTAATATATTTCTTTTTAGATTTTGGGCATCATCCTGCATCTGAAAGTCGTCCTTTAGTTACCGCGTACAAACATTAAAGGCTAACGAAGGTTATTTTATTTTACTGGCTATAAAAGTGCTCAGAGGTGGCAATCAATGCTATCTCGATGATAATGTCACGTTGTTTACAACACTGCTGCCTCCTTAAAGCTCCATTAGCACCAACTAGCATAACAAACCTCAGACAGTGTAGACACCAGAGGCCTCATTTAAAAAAAATGTGTGTGGGAAGTTTATGTGTGGGGGCTGCATGGTGGCTTGGTTGTTAGCACCGTCGTCTCGCAGCTAGAAGATCCCCGGTTCACGTCCCGATTAGGATGCCTGGGATCTTTCTGTGTGGAGTTTACATGTTCTCCCTGTGCAGCGTGGGTTTTCACCGCCTTCTCCAGCTTCCTCCCACAGTCTAAAAACGATTAATTGATGATTCTAAATTGTCCATAGGTGTGAATGAGAGTGTGCTTGGTTGTCTGTCTCTCTGTGTAGCCCTGTGATAGACTGGCGACCTGTCCAGGGTGTCGCCTGCCTTCGCCCGAGTCGACTGGGATAGGCTCCAGCCGCCCCGCGACCCTGCAGAGGATTAAGCGGTGTATAGATAATGCATGGATGGAAGTTTATGTGTGCACGAAAGACAAATATAGCCCAAGCCCCACAAAAATGATTGCATTTATATAATGGTGTACATGCAGGCCTCGATGCTAAATGTGAAAATGTGCACATCCCATAAGGTTGTTTCTATAAATCCCGAGTTTTCTGCATGTTGTGCTTCTAACAGTTATAAGTGAGACCTCAGCTGTTGACAAGAAAGAAGAATGTGTTGCATAAAAACAATCACATCTCTGGTTCCGTTGCATTGATTTTAATACTTTATTTTTTACTGTCCATCAAAGTTAAGGACATGCAATGCTAAATTAGCATAGCGATCTTTTGAGGTACGGCTTAAAAAAAACAACTGAAGTGACTTAGTTAGATTAGAAAAGGATCACCGTTGTGGTTAAAAGCAACCCTGTCTCCTAGAAATTACATTTCCACAACTAAATTGCATCCCCGATTGCACTGTAGTGGCAACATAATCAGCGGTTGGAGGATGTTCAGAGGCAATGTTTTGTTTTTGAATGAGCGAAGCAGTAGTTTTGAATGGCATCAGTAAGAGATGGTTAGGGTGGATGGCACACACGCTAAATGCATAACTCAGACTAGAGCCCAGGGTACACATCCAGACTCCTGTCTGCGGTTAGGTTGAGGCAACAAAAGCACTATTTTTTTTTTTGCTAAAGTTAGGAAAACTTTGTCTTTAATCACAGGCTTATGGCGTCGTCGCTGTGTGTGCTCCCCAGTCATTCCACATAATGTTGTCTTCGGAATAAGTTCGGCTACTCAGAATCCCATTATGCCAAATGCCACACAGTCAGACAGTCATCTGTGGGGCTTTTCCTGAGCCCTGTGCTTGTTTGTTTTTTAAGTTTTCTTTTTTAGGCTTTCAAATTGTTTCACTGAACCTGCACCAAGTCATGCTGCATTTGAAATTAGCAGCAATGAACAGTTACTGAGTGATATTCTGATACTGGAAAAAGTCTGAATTTAATTATTAAACAGTTTCTAATCAGATTTCTAGATTTTTGTCACGGGGGAAAAAAGGTTACAACATACTAACACTCCACAATAACCCCTACCCTTACCCTTACAATAACCCCAGCATATTGTAATTCAGCTAGCTTGGGAGGAAGCCGGACCTCTGCACCTCTTCTCCTCTCGGCTCTGTTTCCAGGCTTTAGAAAATCTCACCCGTGACAGGAGACTTTGGCCGATCACAGGTCTTTTCAGAGCAGATCAGGTTAGACGGTATATAGAGCAACACAGTGGGAGGATGTGGGTCAGCAGGGAGTGGAGTCCTGTGTGAAGCTAAAAATGAAGGTTAGCTCTTGGCTTTACTATATTTGCACATACACCCACGCTTGTCTGGTGGGAGGAGATCTGGATGGAGAGGGAGGAGCTAGATTTTTAAATTCTGGCTTCTTTTTCCCCAGATATATGTCTACTGCAGCTTTAAGCCAGGATTATACTCCCTTAGGGATGCAGACAAGGACATTTGCGGACGCCACGGACGCATAGTTGTTGTTAATGTACTACTTTCTAGATGGAGTCTGCTTGGATAATGTGTTTCATACACTTCTAACCTGCACATTACTGCCCTTGTTGCATAGCGGTTATACTGACAGTCACAACAAAATTGAGGGTAAACGTACAACCTACAGCCTAGCAAACCCTTGCATACTTGCAAATTCAGAAAGTACAGCTCTAGCCTTATAGGAAGGCCCAGAGGGAAGTCTTACTACTCAAAGCTTGCTCTTCTATAGCTTGGGACACAAAATTGTGATTCTTATTTTAGGCTCATTTTAGCTTTGATTTAGTCTGATATGATTCTCATATTTCCCCCCTAAAATTCACCAGGAGATGTAGGTGAGACAGGAAGAGAACAATTAGCAACAGGAGTCATACTTGAGATTTAGAGGAGATAATTCTCAGCTTTGACTAATGGATCCATTTTTTCTCAGTTGAGCTACATGTGAGCTGTATATGCATTTACACATATATATGTATCAATATGTTTGTGTGTATTTTGTTATATAAAATACCGGTAGGTTTGACAAAATAATAGGAAGACCTCAGTATAATTCAATACAGGGGCTGTATTATATTTGTATGAAATAAAGCTCATATACAGCTCACATGTAGCTCAACTGAGAACAAATGGAGCCATTAGTCGAAGTTGGGAATTACCTCCTTTAAATCTCAAGACTCCTGTTGCTAATTGCTCTCCTCCTTTCTCACCTAGCTACATCCTCTGGTGAATTTTAGGAGAAAAATATGAGAAACATATCAGACAAATTCCAAACTAAACCAAGGCTGATATGAGAATCACAATTTTGTCTCCCAAGCTATAAAAGAGCAAACTTTGAGCAGTAAGATTTTCCTCTAGGGGGGGGGGTTGATTTCTGAAACAAAGTGCATTTGCCGGGTGGATGAGCCTGAAAAAGGCCAACAGTCGGTCACACACACAAATCTGTTAACATGATATGAAAAATTACCCTAACTGCGATGTTATGATGTGATTCCAACAGTGCGAATTTATTTCTTTCACACTTCAAAAAACACTGCAGTACACATGGTTTGTGAGTGTTCACTATACTGCAGCAGAATGACAAGAGGCACTGAAGGCCCCCCCATTAGCCCCGAGGCTGCACCAACCCTGTGTTATGAGCACTATTTCAAAGTAAAAGCATCACCACTTTTGCTACTTCTTCTGAAACAAACAACAAAAAAAAGACATCCTTGATTTTATTGCATTATAGTGGTTCCGAATTGTTCCTGAATTATGCATAATGCAGCACACTGGACAACATATTGAACATATCGAAACGCCCCACGAGGGAAGAGTTGGATTCACGGATGAGAGCAGGTAACAAACTTATTAGAAAGGCAGAACACGTCAACTCCCCCTCCTAAATCTTTAATGCCAATAATCCAAATTACCCAAGAAAAACAATCACCTCCTGATACAGCAATTAGCAATTAGCATAATCCCTAAAAGCGTCCTTTTGCATTTCATTGGCTTAATCCAAGTCTCAGGGGAGTTTGGCAAATGCCACAGCTTGCGTTAATGACTTCCAACGTACCAAACACACTGCAAGTGCTGGTGGCTAAGACGTCAGCAATGTGTTTCACCGCCGCGGCTCTGGAGTCGGGATTTGCGCCGGGAAGATTTCACAGTCAATCAGCATCTCTACTGTATGCAAGTGCGTCGAGTGCAGTTTAGACATCTAATACTCGGCTCATACGTTGTTTCACACTGTGCTAAAATTATTCTAACGGAATACCCCATGGTGATTTGAGGGAAAAGAAAGAGCATGAATAAGTAAACAACATAAAGCGATGAAGAACTTCAAAGGCGACGGGACAATCACAGCAAACAAGATCCTGGAAGCCAATGAATGTGTTTGTCTTTGTTTGTGACAGTGACTCAGGGGTGTAAACAGAGGAATTAGCTCACACCTCCGGAGTCTCAACACATCACACAGCCATAATTGAATTAAGTCTGTCAGGTTGCTGCTGAACTGTATGCGATGAGGAGCATGAGATGAATTTGGCTCTGAAGACCACCTCTATAAACGGGCCTGACTTTTCATTTTCGTCAAATCCTCGGAAAAATAAAAGGTAATTGGTTGAAAAATGAGAATCCTGAAAAATGACTTAAAGGGCATTTATGTCTAGCAAAACGACCAAGGCTTTCCTTGATAGGGGAAAAAAAGCCTTATGCTGCATATTGTTGCATATATCTAGTGCCTAATGCTCATGTGATAACGCCGCCTATACTACAGGGAGAAGCCAACGTTTTCATTCCCCACCATCCTTCAGCATAGCACGCTACAGAGGCACCTATCAGCTCCTGGACACACATTTGAAACATACTCCCAGCAGTCCCTGTATCTTGGCTCCATGACCATTCCTGTCAGGGTTTTCCCTTTGACTGAACAAATGCATCAGCTTGTGTCATGAGACCACATCCCTCGCAGCCAATAAGGAGCACGAGCGGCGCAAGTGCTGCGGGAGATGTGAAAGGGAAATTGGAATCCTGACAAGTATGATTGACATGCGTATTTGTCCCAAGGTAGTCTTATTTGCAGAGATTTAAAGACGTCTGTAAACCATGCATTCTGCCCCGAACAGAGTCATTGTTCCTCCAGACTAGAAGCACATCACGGCAATTCTGTCGCATGCAAATAATCTTTGGGGAGAAATGAATCCCTTTGAGCATAAAATGACTTCAGCTTATACTTTATTTTGGGTCCAAAAATAAATAATTTAACAGATGAAGCCGTGTCTTTCATTTTCAGACAATCTGTCCATGTTGTGGAACAAAACCCGCGCGCCTAAGTCCTTCCTTCGATCCCAGCAACAACAGAGGAGTAAGGCTGCTCTGAATTTTATATAGCCCCTTTTTGATGGACACAAAAAAAGTGGATATGAGCCTTGATGGTGAACCATAACCCACGGCCACTTCAGAGCAATGGAAGCGGGGTGGGGGTGAAAAAGATGGTGAATTAAATTCTAACCATAAGTAAAATAGACTTCCACTTGAAAGCATTGGAGTGTAGCTACAGCGGGGGCAAGAGAAAGAGACCAATGTGCGCGAGAGAGGAGGAATGTGCATGAATTCTGAACAGGACCAAAGGCAGAATGAAATTGGCTACACCCATTAACTGCTCAAGAGATTTTTTTTTTCTTCTTCTTCGTCTCCATATGCAAAAAGGATGGAGCATTATTACTTCTTCCATAATTCCCGTGTTACAATACAGATCACTAGAATAAGATCAAACCCATCTGTAATGAAAAAGGAGCCTCTATTCAGCCAAAACAAATCACCAGTGAAAGAAAATACCACCTGAAAGGTAATTCAGCACCGCGCTCTGTGCTGCAATGTGTTGATCCACCATATTGGGATCGTTTGCTGCAGAAAATACGAAGCGCTGTAACGGTTGCGCTAATTAGCTGCGCCGAAATAGTTGCAAGCTTCGCGGCTTGTGCTTGTCGGAATTAAGAAGCATCACCTGAGGTTTGAAAATTTCAGCGATGATGATGAATCGCACATTAGCAGGGGGGGAAACAAATGTTGAGCGAGAAAAACCCATTTTGCCTCCTGAATAGTGTATTTAGCCGCACAATGAGGAAGTGTTTCGAATGAATCTATGAAAATAAGTGGCAAAATGTTTACACTGACGTAC
>OMNN01025414.1:0-12760 GCA_900302755.1 Chromis chromis
TGGAACCAGGACGCTGGCAGTGGATCCTTTGGGTACTCTGGCTTGTGCAGTGGGGCCTCTGTCAATCAAACTTGTTCCACTGCATCCTGTTGATGCTTGATCAGAATGGGGTCTAGGAAGTTTGGTGGTCAAATCAACATCTAGGGCCATTGTCATGTTCCTCAAGATGTTCCTGATTGGTTGATGTTGTTGCCATGTGGTGGGGTGCATTTTCCTGCGGGGGTAGGCCAGTGACATTTGGGATTTCCATTTGCATGAGGGAGTGTGTTTGTTCTGGGACAATGTTTATTTGGGTGTCTAAGTCTCATCAACACAGATGTTAAATTCCAAGGTTTTCCAGCAGAACACCACATAGTACCAAGATGGTCGATGTTATTCACTTCACCTGTCAGTGGTCATAATGTTGTGGCTGATCGGTGTATACACCCATGCTGCCAAAACAGGTTTGACACTATTGGTGAATGGACAGAGGAGTTTTGGGGGCTTCCAAAATTATGTTGCTATACAATTAAACTGCATTCTTAATTATGATTTTAGGGAAAGGATTATATTTGCTTGCAATATGTCAGAAATAAATTACGTAGCAACATATCTTTGCCATATATATATTTTTGCTCTCTTGGTGTCACTCCTTTTCAACCAAACATATATTACATAGTGTAAATTGTCGGCACTTATATGGTATATATATTCCACCTTAGTGCTTTACAATGTGTTTCCCATTCACCCATTCACACACCAATAATGACAGAACTTCCATGCAAGGTTCCTGCCTGCCATTGGGAGCAATTTGGGTTTCAGTGTCTTGCCCAAGGACACTTTGGCATGTGGGTGCGCAGGGCGCTCTACCAACCGAGCCACAGTTGCCAGGGTAGACTTGTCACCCTGGTAATCCAAAAATCCACTTCAAACATGTTGTGAAAGGGTTGTTTTAGCCCAAACCATGATGTTTTCCTCAACCTAACCACATAGCAAAGACTTAATGAACACAAGACTTAAGTCAAAGAATGATGGTCCCACACAGAATGCAAACATCAGTCCCTTGAGAACTGAAAGTCCTCCTAACACAGACTTTGTGACACTTGGAAAGTTAAATCCTTTGCTTCATCATGTTGTACCATTGAGGGAGAAAATATGTCTCTCTCAAAAGATTCCAATTTAGTTGTATGGGAATGCAATTTTTCTGAGACAGTCGATAGCAGTTGATCCATTGGGTTCCTTTGGGTTTCTTCAACTGGATTTCTCTTCTTCTCTGCTGTGCTGCCCAACATTCCTAAAATAATTATAAATCTTGCTAATAGAGATTGGTTTGCATTAATATACTTTCTAGTAAAAGACACATTTGCTGCATTATACACAGATATGAAAATGTGCAGCTAGGTTCAGTTTTCTTTCTGAGGGGAGCTAAATATGAGGAGCATGTTTGTGTCTTTTTACCAGAGAAATATTGTCCTCATTCTCTGACCTAATTCTGCAGCCGAGCGCTGATCACAACAACATGAAAGGTCTTCTTTATCTCTGGATGAGAGACAAAAAGACAGCAGGGCAGAAGAAGGTGGATATAACTGTACTGTTCAACCCTGACGTCAATAATAATTATAAAAATGTTATTGTCAGGATTCTGGAAACCTAAAAACTTCATCCTCATCCCCAGATTAAAAAAAACAAGACTGCACTAAGAGGTTTGTATGCATTTGGAGGTGTCACTTCTGTTAAAACACGTAACATTCAGTCTGTCATTCTGTGGAATAAACATCTGCTATTGTGCTTTTGTCTAACAGATACGTTGCAGTTTGTTCACCTTTGTCCTCAGAGGGATAATATCATGTATTTGTTCTGTCAGATGCACCTTTGTTTGCCTACACACAGTGGTAAAGGAAGATTATCTTACATTCCTAATCCTACTTAAGTAAAAGTACAGAGGCATTAACAGTAAATGTACTTAAAGGATCAAAGTAAAAGTATTTGTTCTACAGAAAACCCTGTGTCTGCTATATTATGGTATATACATTGCTAGATTGGTAATACTGATGCATCAGTGTGTGTAAATATATTTTTTACTGCTGTAGCTGCTGGAGGTGGTTCTGACTGCTTCATATGTGATGAACAGTTTAGTCCAGTGGTTTCCAGATATGGGTCAGACCCTTCTGAGGGTCAGCAGATAGATCTGTAAGGTCATGGCATGATTATTGAGAAAGGGGAGGAAGACAAAACATATTTTTACCTCTTTTTTGTGTGTTTTTTTAAATATAATTTTGCATAGCTAGTTGGTAGAAAATGTCTCATTGGTATAAACGAATAATCTGAAATATGACAAAGGGACCATGCTACTTTATTTCTGGACATCTACGTCTTCATTGTTGACAGGAACAGTAGAGAGGAGGACAGAAAATGTAATTAAAGTGGATGTGCAGCTCACTATATGTGCCCCTGTGCTATACAGTACACTTTAACTACCGGCCATGAAGTTGTCCTGGGCCTTAGCTGCTGTTTTATTGTTGTTTTAGTTTATTCTTAAACAATGAAGCCTCTAGGTGTGTAATTGTCTAATAAATGCATTGAAATAGAAATATAAAGTAGCATAAAATGCGAATCTAAACAAAAATGTTGCACTTGAGAAACTATTTAAAAACACATTGGATCATTAAAATCATCCGTGGACTGATTACAAACTGCATAATGTAAATCTTGGTGTCAACATATGAAACACATTTGACAACAAGTGACAAGACTTCGCTGGGTATTGTGCATGTGTAATAACAGAAACTCATTAGCAAATCGCCGTACGTTTAACCTCTCCTAGCGATTACTTAATCTCCATCAGGTTATCATCATAATCATTTCAGACACATGCCAAACAAAGCCAGCCTGTGTTGTTTATTGTCTTGTTGTCACGGGTGGATTGACTCTTTCTGAGCCCAGTGTTGGACGGCGATGGCTCACTGCGTCTATTGGATTAAGTGAGGGATTTGAAACCAGGATTAGGCCATTGGGCTGGAGGCAGCATGGGGGCTGCGTGAGTCTTTGCATCACTGGGGTGCGTTAGGGTGCATCTGTCTGTGAGTGGGAGGTTGGGTGGGTGGTGTTTGAAAGTGTGTTTGTGCGTCCCAGAGGCCACAGCTTGTCTCCATTTGGTTCCCATTGTCTACGGCGGGGAGACTGTTAACCATGAACCTGTTCTGCTTCACTCTGGTAAGATCCATCTTCTGAACTGCTGTAAATTCTGAGGTAGTCTGTCGTATTTAGTCATTGCATCCTGAAAAGAGCTGGTGAGCAGAGGGAACTCGGAGCGCCGCGGTGGGAGACACTAGTGATGTTATTGTTGTTGACAAGGATCTGAAATGGGCTCTCTGGGGGACGAGACAGAACTGCAAACAACTTTCTGTCTAAGATTCATTTTGCTTTCTTAGATGCAGTCTTCCTTTGCTGTCCTTATGCATTGTTCCTACAACTGTGAATGTAAATCTCACCATATTAGTGCAATTAATGATTATATAATTGTGCTTTTCTGCAATTTGAGAACTTATATACTATTCACTTATTAGTTTAGATGTTCAATAGGAAAAGATAAATGTGCATCTTGGTGTTTCCATTAATTAGTATAATAGAAAATAATGATGAGATTAATATTAATTTAGTGTGTAAAATGAAATATTTGTCACACTGGAGTTACAGTAATAGTTCTCGGTGGAGTTTGCAGGACTTCTGACTCCTCTTCCACTCAGCGTCAGGTTAAATTTAGCAGCACTAACAGTAAAACGTGTCATCGGCTTCAGGAACTCTGAACCGTAATAACGGACAAGATGTTCTGCTCACCTGAACAAACTATGACAGATTCATGTCAGTGGTTACACAACCGAGTTAAAGCTGAAAAACTGTATGATGCAGCTGATCCTACAGAACATGACGGTAGTAACGTAAAGTCAGCTTGTCTTGAGTTGTTTGATCAGAGTTTCTGTGTATGTATTACCTGTCTTTAGGTCCTAAAAGTTGCATCATGGAGAAATTTGTCGTTTATTATTGCCTAAAATGAGATAATTAGTGCAGCAGAAATAACTGCAATAAACATGTGAAACTGCTGAAGGACTATTAACTCATATTTTAAAAAGGTTCATTGCAACCTTTGACGTAAGAAAAGGTTCAGACTTGTCCATTCATGAACAATACAGGTCCTTGGGTTGTTCTAAATGTCTGTGATATGATTGTTGGAAACTGGGTCTAGACTGGAATCTGTTATCTAGACAAAAGACAAAAGTAATAAAGTTTATTACCAACTACGATGGTGTAGTCGGTATTGTTGGATGCCTGGATTCAAAGATGGGTGTGGTCCGACCCATGGTAATGTATTAATGGGAACTCATGGGTCAGAATGTCCACATGCTGACTGGTGTTGTGGTCTGTGTGATTCCATTGCAAGATGGTCTCTAGTTCATAAAACTTGTCAAAATCAGACGTTGTTGATTTAACCTCTAAGTACAAAGTCGTACTTATAGACTCTGGGCAGGTTGGTGAGGTTCAGATAAAGTCTGGGACAATGAACATTTTTAAAGACCATAAGTCAAATCTTAAAAACAATTAGAACAACAAAGAGAAATATGAACAACAAAGAGAAATATGATGTATTTTCTTCATTTTGTGCAGTAGACGGTGAATTGTTTTGTGATTTTTTCCTGTTAGGAGCCCACTGCAGTCGTATAAACAGAAAGAAATGAAAGAATCCACGATGGTTCATTCATCTTTAAAAGTCAGAAATTAATGATTTTTTAATTTTTTTTTAAAGAGTCCATTGTTGTGTCTAAATGGGAGTGTGGGCAGAAGAAATAAAAATGGCCCCAAGATGGACCCTTGGGGAACTCCACTGTACACCAGGGAGTGAGATGAAACGTGGTTGGCAGTAGAAAGAAAGAAAAGATGCAATTTTCTTGGAGAATGTTGGATGAATCTCCCAAATAGACATTTGTTACATCACATGACTAAGGTACAGTTATAAAATTGTAATATTCTTCTTTTTTTTGCAGTTTTTTTTTTTTGCCCTTTTACCCCCTTGGATTTGGACTTTTTGGCTTCAAATGTTCATCCAATTTTTCATAGTTTTTTTTTTTTTTTTTCATATTGCGGAAAATAATCCAGCATTTCTTTTCACATGGTCAAACACTTTGAACAAATCAATGGAAAACTGCTGACATGCACTATTCTTGAAGCACAAAAAGTACAGCAAAGGGTGTTAAGATATTGATTATACATACTTGAAGGACATGCTTTACATGCAGAATGATGCTGTAGATATAAAACCATTGTAGTAGGACTGACGATTGATAGATGATTCCTGCATGATGTATTTATTTTGAAAGTTTGCAAGTTTGATTGCTTTTTTTTTCTCAGGAGGGTTCCACAGAAAGCATTTATGAACCAGCATGCAGCCAAACACTAAAGGAAGTCCTGCCCAAGTACCAGTGCAGCCCTGCTCTTCTGAGGCGCAAAGTTGAGTGGGGGGGCTCAGATCCATCCATAAACTCCGTAAGTTTGTATCTATAAGACTTTATTCACACCTGGACCTCATAAAACATTCATGCTGCATGCAGAAGGAGAAGAAGCTACTGATCCCTTATGTATTTGCTGAAAGTTGTTTCTGTCTTTGTTTTTCAAGAACCGACCTCAGAGTGCTACAAAATCAAAAAGGGACAACAGAAGGTATGTGGGGTCTTCATTGCTCATTTCTCAAATATTCTTTTGTTTGTTTTTACCTCCCTTTACACGATGAACATTATCCTTTCTCATTTTAGATCATGTGTGCCAACATCAGCCTTGGATAAAGAAATATTAGGTTGGTACAAAGCGATCACAGACACAGATATTTGTTATTTTTTACACAAATGGTTAGGACTCTATCTGAAACAGTAGTAACTAGAAGCTCACGCTGCTCACTTTGATCTTATGTTCCATGTTGTACCTCTGTCTGCACTTCTTCTTCTCCCTCCACTCAGAAAGAGACATTAATCATACCTGCTGGATGTCACCTGGTGACAAGAAGGACCTATTTTATCAAATGAAAGTCCAGAACCGAGGTAAAGAAACATGTCCACATGAGCAAAACCAAAATGCTTACTAGGAAATTACAGTCCACTGAGGTTTGACTTCAGGTTTCAGAAACAGTTGATGACAACTTAGCAAAGACTGCATGTTATGATGGCGTAAACTGGTATAAAGTAATGAAGGAAGGTGATGTCATTTATCCATATGTATGGTAAATACAAACTACATTGTTGATTTGTATGTTTGACACTATACTGCTCATCCCACGTGTGAATTGACCCTACAGAAACGTGTAAAGCTTCCAGTCAGAGCAGCAAACAGACAAGAGACGACAAAGTGAAGGACGTGAGCTCTGACAGGACACAAACGGATCCACCAGCTCAGGTAAAAACCACATCACTGTCACCTTACAGCTCTTTAATGCTGAGTATCCCACAGCATCCACGGTAAACATAGCTATATTCTCAAAGTAAGATCACATTTTGGATTAGAGCCATCGCAAACAGGGCAACATGGTGGATAACACTGACCTTTTTCATGCTCCCTGTCACTCACGCATGGACACAATCATTTTAGCGCCACAAATGATAATTATTTGCAAAGCTGTGCAGATGGCAGAGTGTAGAGTTTTGTAATCCGCTGCCCACATGGCATCGAGTGCCACGGAGGCATGCAGATACCTGCAGCACCTGGACGCTTGTGCACATGTCCGTGCACGTGAGTCAAATTTGTCTTTGCTCACCATCCACACTCCTGCTTATGTAACTGGAGAAAACTAGATTAAATCATGGTGAAGTATCAGGTGCTAATAGAAGTATCACGTGAGGGGCTTTTAGATGAAAATACAGTCTTTTATGCAGAAATCTGGCTAATGCTTCAGCTTAGTAGGGTGAAAAGTGAACATAGAAGAAAACCTTGGGGAGATCAGTTGTATGTCAGCTGAATCTGATCCACTGTCCACTTTAATCTGCTTTATAAATTTAAATCTCCTTGATAAAGTCCTTTTATACTTTCTGTGTATTCTTTAACACGCCTGGATTTTGCACTGTTTCTTGCATTTGGAGACATCACAGCAGGACAACAAATGATTGGCCAGCACCTGTATGAAGAGACTGTTTGAAATCATGGTTGTGTAGAGAAAACAGCATGTTTTAAAAGGATTAGCCCTGTTGTCAGCTGACTCGGTACATGATTTGATCAGTGGTGGAAGAGGTACTTAGATCCCTTACTAACTCTAATTACCGGTAAAACTAATACCAAACTGTGAAACTACTCAAGTACTACATTAAAAAGCCTACTTATATACAAGTATGTAAGTATTATCAGCAAAATGTACTTAAAAATGAAAAGTAAAAGTACTCATTGTGCAGTAAAGTAGCTTTTGTCAGTGTTGTACTACTATCTATACTCCTATCTACCGCGGGTATCTCTGGTTTTGGAGCTTCACGTCTCTGATCTGCAGTCGTTGGCCTCATGACCTCCAAAATGTTCATTGTTCTATTTGTATTGTTTGTTCTCCATCTGCCATCCCCTCATCCCCATTCTCACCCCAACCAGTCGAGGCAGATCGCCCCCTTCCCTGAGCCTGGTTCTATCTGAAGTTTTTTCCCCCCTCCCTATTTTAGGGTGTGTTTTTTTTTTGTTCCTTCCCACCAAAGGCAACTTTAGATTGTTGGGTTCTCTGTTCTCTGTTTAAAATTCGTAAGGCCTGTACCTTACTATGCTAAGCGCTGTGAGATGACATATGTTGTGAATTCACGCTATATAAATAAAATTGAATTGAACTGAACTGAATTGAATCTATCTTGTTCTGAACATGGCACTGAATGCACCCATTGGTTCTGTGTTTAGGCCAGTGAAACTACAGCACCAGAACCAGTACAGACCACAGGAAGACTAAAGAAGTTACAGAATCTGGTCCAAGCAAAGAAGACGCATCAGACTGGAGCTGGTAAAGAGAAGAGCACCTCTGAGAATACCAGTGAGTTATTGTGCTCGGTGTTTTTCCGTTTGTTCAGTAAACTGCTGAATCAGTTAATAATACGAGGAGTTTCTGCTCTTCTTCTTCAGATCACTTGGCGGATGTGGTGAGCAACAACAAACCGGTGCTGACCTGCATCGCCCTGCGTAGGAGGTCTGAGAAGAAGTCCTCTAAAACTGCTGCATCACCGCAGCAGCTCCTGCGTCAACAGGCCAGAGGTCCTCATGAAGACCCCCAGGAGGAAGGGGCTTGGAGTCCACAGCTTGGAGTTGATCTGTGGAGCCCGTTTGAGTGTCCACAGCCTTGGAGTCCATTCTACCACACCTGCCACCAACCCAGACACGAGCCGTGGGCTGTTGGTGGGACCTTGTCGCTGCCACGGACCACTGAATGGGATCGTTTTGAGAGTCTGATACAGGAACTGGACAGTAAACAGTCGGTTCCCCCACCGATGATCCGCTCCATCACAGACCTGCACCTCTCACAAAACCGAGTAAGATCCACAGTACACTGGCTTTATCACCACCAGGGAGTGAAAGTGCATTTTTAGTTTCTAACCAACACACTAAACCAACAGTGTTGTCAGAGCAAGTTTTACAACAAAATATAAAATACACTATATTGCCATAAGTATTGGGACGTCTGCCTTTACTCGCACATGAACTTTAATGACATCCCATTCTTAATCCGTAGGGTTTAATATGGAGTTGGTCCACCCTTTGCAGCTATAACAGTCTCAACTCTTCTGGGAAGGTTTCCCACAAGGTTTAGGAGGTTTATGGGAATCTTTGACCATTCTTCTAGAAGCACATTTGTGAGGTCAGGTATTGATGTTGGACCAGAAGGCCTGGCTCTCAGTCTCCGCTCTAATTCATCCCAAAGGTGTTCTATGGGGTTGAGGTCAGGACTCTGTGCAGGCCAGTCAAGTTCCTCCACACTAAACTGGCTCATCCATGTCTTTATTGACCTGCTTTGTGCACTGGTGTGCAGTCATGTTGGGGTCATCCCCAAACTGTTCCCACAAAGTTGGGAGCATGAATTGTCCAAAATGTCTTGGTCTGCTGAAGCATTAAGAGTTCCTTTCACTGGAACTAAGGGCCCAAGCCCAACCCCTGAAACACAAGCCCACACCATAATCCCCCCTCCACCAAACTTTACACTTGGCACAATGCAGTCAGGCAAGTAGCATTGTCCTGGCAGCCGCCAAACCCAGACTGGTTCATCAGATTGCCAGACAGAGAAGCGTGATTGGTCACTCCAGAGAACACGTCTCCACTGGTCTAGAGTCCAGTGGTTCTTTCACAAATGTTTGTGAAGCAGTCTGCAGCCTAGGTGCTTGATTTTATACACCTGTGGCCATGGAAGTGTTTGGAACACCTGAATTCAATTATTTGGAGGGGTGTGCCAATACTTTTGGCAATATAGTGTATGTCACATGTTAGGGACATCTACATCCTGGGGAATTTACTTTTTACTTTCTGAAAGATAGTCGGGTGGGAACATTGATGGCTACCATGCTTTTATTGATTTGGCAAAGATAAAGCAACATCAGGTACATTTATAAACTCTATTTTGATTATATTTTGTTTATTTAATCCATAAACTGTGGTGCTTTATGGTTTGGATTAAAGAGCCTACCTGATGTAACATGTGAGCTTTAGGGGTGCTGGTATAGCAGGTGGATTTGATACCTTTGAACAGAGCCAACCAGCTGTAGCTTTATATTTACCAGACTGTGAAATGTTCTGTTAAATGTTGTTATTGACTTCTACTGAGCAAACCAACCTTCCTTAGCAGCTGATGTGCGTCACTGTAATTATTGCCACGTCCTAAATGATGTTAAACTCTGACACATTTGATCTATAAATAGCTTAGTCTTACTTAAGCCACAGTCCAGTACAAATCAGTGTTAAGGCTGCAGTGTCTCCCTCCCTCTGTTGCAGTTTATCTGCAGACGGCTCCCAGATCTCCAAAGTATCATTAAACTGTGCTTTGCAGGGCTTGACTTTCTAATTGCACCACAGAGCTCTTTAGGGAACGTTTAGACGAACTGAACTGTAATTGAAATTTCCAGCTAATACTTGTTTTTCTTTATTGCTTTTATGGCATTTTGAACCAGCTTGCCTTCATCTTCAGCCTCTGTTGGCACCATTAATACTTCATGAACTGCTGTTTAATAACACCAATATAATAAGGTAAAAACAAAGTGGGTTTTTATGAAATGAGCTGAGACCATGATGGTGTTGACACATGCTGAAACTGCCTCAAACTGTTGGACGTGTGTCATTTATATGTGAAGTTTGTAACTAGCACTAGCTGCACAAGAGGTTGCATTGTGGGTCTGATGATGGAAAACCACTAAACCACTAAGAATTGTTGAATTGTACTGCATTACACTGACATGTTTTTATTCCTCTGTCCACCATTTTTACACCAGTGAGGGTGGGCTAAGTACCAGAAACAGTTCAACAGCACCACAAACTACACAAACAAAACAATCACACAGTTGACCCTTCTCTAAAACAACTGCAAGAACCTTCACAAAGGGAGAATTTATTGCAGGACTGTCGTATTAGACTGCAGTGGATGGTTATATAAAGACATATTTTATATATTTAGTCCCAACTTACTCCCACTTGACAAAACCGGGACCTCTAATCTCCAGTCCCAATCTATGCAGACCCTAGTTGCAAATGATTTCATGTCATTTCCACAATATATTGGCTTGTAGGGAGCTGTCATGTCGTCCTTTAGTTCTAGATCACTAGGTGTCTCTACAGTTTCCCTCAACAACAGCTCTACAGAAGACACACTCAGCTGCCTCTCACTTCAACAGCAAATGTTGATAGTGGATACTCTTTTATGAGCAAGCAGGGATGGTACATTGACTGTATATAAAACTGGAAGTTGGAAATACCTGCAGTGGCATCTCCTGAACAGCAGCTTTGAAGCTAAATGGTGCAGCTCAGGCTTGGCAGCGCCTGACTTGTCCTAACCCAAGGCTAACCTAAAAATGAGCAAATAGCATGAATGGAGCTCTGTGTAATAGACTGTGCAGTGACCCACTCATCACTCAAAGTGGCCACACACTTAATTATGCATTAAGTTTAAGCCTAATACTACTACTACAAGTAAGTAATATAAAAATTCATCCTCTGTATGGTTGTCATGAACTCACAAATTAGTTCTAGAAACCAAAATAATTTTTTGTACCAGGTGGTAAATACTTTTATTTCTGCTTTAAAGTTGGACTTTTTAACATTGTGATCAATGGGGACTGACTTTCTCTTGGAGTCAGCCTCAAGTGGCCATTCAAAGAACTGCAGTTTTTGGCTTCAGCTTTCAGCCACTTGGGATGATTACACTGATGTAGCCTGCATTACGAACTCATTAGTGTCTAGACTGTTGTCTTGTTCCCTAACTTCACATTTTGCTCTCCAGTAGCTACTGGTACATAATGTTTGCATAAAAGAATATGCTGTACGTTATAAAGACAGCTGTGCATTTACAAAGCTTCCATCAGTGTTACACACAGCTGATATCGGTTCAGAGAATTTAGAGTGAATATGACCCACTCATTCAAAGCTTGAGAGCCTGATGGCATCAATAGGCCTCTGGCTCCTTTTCACGTATTACACTTCCCCGGAGACTGTAAAGGCAATCACAAGTCCAGTTCTTAATCAAACAATATAATGCAGTTATCCTTGAGTGTTCGGTTAGAGGGACTCTTCTCCTTCTCTGTTTCAATAAACCAGTTTTGCTAACTTAATGAATGAAACTGAACCTAACCCGACACATCAGACTGCATGATTGCAGGTTTTAGAGAGAAATCTATACGTAGAGGTTAGTTATTTAACCTCTTATATTGTCACATTTTTAGTAACATCTGCCTTACACTGTATTCATATACTGTAAGTGATTCAAACAGACTCACTGCCAATGCATTTGTTTCCTGTATTAAGGACAGTGGTATTATTCAAGCATTCAGTGAGGCCTCAGTTCAGTAACGGTCAACGGTTGGAAGTGAGCCAACAGTCGGTATAACAGATGTTCTGAGAGCAGCTCGGAGTGACCGCTAAAGTGATGCTAATGGACGACCACTGCACCATTTAATGAAACCTACATAGTTTATCATGTCAGGAAAATAGAAGGTTAGAGATCAGCAGATGATCAAAATTAAGCAGGAATAAAGTGAAAAGTTAGAAGCACTGAGAAAAGAGTGAATCTACCCACGTGTATTTGTTCTATATATATACACCGATCAGCCACAACATTATGACCACTGACAGGTGAAGTGAATCACATTGATCATATTGGTACTATGTGGTGTTCTGCTGGAAAACCTTGGATTTTAACATCCATGTTGATGAGACTTAGACACCCAAATAAACATTGTCCCAGAACAAGCACACTCCCTCATGCAAATGGAAATCCCAAATGTCACTGGCCTACCCCCGCAGGAAAATGCACCCCACCACATGGCAAAGACATCAAACAATCAAGAACATCTTGAGGAATATGACAATGGTCCAAGATGTTGATTTGACCTCAAACTTCCTAGACCCCATTCTGATCAAGCATCAACAGGATGCAGTGGAACAAGTTGGATTGACAGAGGCCCCACTGCACAAGCCAGAGTACCCAAAGGATCCACTGCCCTGGTCCTGGTCCCAGACCCCATAGGACACCCTGAGAGGTCCTCTTGTCCATGCCCAATGGTTCAGAGCATTTTTGACCACATAAGGG
>OMNN01025416.1:0-14893 GCA_900302755.1 Chromis chromis
CACTATTTGACCTATAAACCTTTATATATTGGGACACTTCATTGTACTGAAAGACTATAGTCCTTTCTGACACCATCAAAAACAATACTGTGGTGCATTGCAGCATATAGAGATTTTCTATTTCTGATTTATCAATGTCTACATGAAAGTCACCACTTCATGATGACCAGTAACAATTAATTGAATCCTCCTTAATGCTAAATTATCCAACAGAGCTTGAGTGAGACCCAGTAAAGTCAAAACTACTATAATTGCTAAAATAATGAAAACAGGCTACATCACACAGCATGTCTTCATATGTAAACAGAAGAAGTGTACGTGTGCCTTGCATGCTTGGTTTCCTGACAGATATTTTCAGAGAAGCTAAAGCACTTGGACATGAAGAGTATTTTTTCACTCCTTTGTGCATGTTTCCCTACTGGGTCTCGCTCACTCCATGTCTTTGCTGGAATAAAGATGTCAAAGCGTGCGCAATCCAATATGGGAAGCAGAATAGACTATCAAATATACATTTGCTAGGCCGAGGAATACAGCTGAGAACAGGCCTATCTATTAAGCTGTCTAATGTGACATACAATTGTATAAACTGGGCATGAGTCCATCTCAGGAGAAAGCCCATTTGGGACAGTCGGAGGCCCAAGACGTGGGTTCATTTCTCGTATTATCCTTGAGTTTTACAGCCTCTTCTGTGGCAAGACAATTTGCAAATGCTTGTCTAATTAATGTTGTCTAATTATTTCATAGCTTTTAGTTTTGTTATCCAATATTTCTTTGCCATCACCATCAGTTTTGTGGTTTGAAAAACATTTATGATCTTCAGATTTTTAGTCTGCTTCTCCAAAGCTTTCTAGTCCAGAGGACAACATTCTGCTTCTTCTGTCATGTTTCTCTCTCTTTGGGCTCAGCACTGTAGTTCATCAGCCTCAAAGGCCTCATAAGTGTGCTTTCTTTCTGATGATGGAAGCCACAACAGTAGTTCTTTGCCTAATGATCTGGCATGCCATGTCGTTTTTTTGTAATAGCCTGTGGGGTGGTGGATGGGCGGAAAGTCTGTTTGTTCAGATGTCGAAGCTGTTAAAAACCTGCGGGTAAAGCCAGCAGTATGAAAAGGGTTAATGGATACTGTGGAGAAATGAGTCACGGAGTGAAATATAGGGATCAAAAAGAAAGGATGGGAGAGCTTGTGAGGCTTAAGTATGAACACAACCTCACATCACAGCTACAGTAGTAGAGACTCATATACAGTATACTCATCCGATACTGGAACATCACCATGCACCATTGGCTAGACATGTCCGATAACACCCCCAGTAATTATACATTTGGACGAGTCTTTGGTTTTGGAGAGTGTTTTCCAAAGTTATGCAGGGTTCACACTTCATTAATAAATACAGTCCGCATTCGCAGCTTCTGTGCTGTGAAGATGACTTCCCCTGCAAATGGAAGGTTAATTGTATTTTGTAAGAACTGTTCTTTTAATGACAAAATAAGTCCAGACTCCTTGCTCTGTAGTAGATGATAATATATTAAAGTGTTGCCTAATTAAATTCCATTGCTAAGTAGAGGAGCGCCGGGCAGACAGTCTGCTATGAAGTTGAATCAAGTTTCTGACCTGGTCACAACAGTAAATGGACATTACAAGCTACATAATCCGACTCACTGGATGCTGGCTGCAGGTATAAGCCTGCCATTGGCTGCTAGTCAGATGGCCTTCTTGTCACATTTCGCAATTAGCTTGTTACAGTTTTCAAAATTACTACAGGAAACAACAACCTCCACCCCAGCGACCTACCACACTGGAAATTTTGCAGAGGATTTGGATCATGCCATCATGTCCTGCAGTTTTTACGTGAATTATCTATTTTATTGACAGTGCTCGACTCCCTGCAAGCAACTGTTCCGCTAATACAATTCCAGTCGTCACTATTTTGAGGAAACAAAGCCGCATCCTTCACTTAACTCCACCCAAGACAGTAGTTGGTTTGAAGAAATACAAACAATTCAGAGCGTCATTTCCCCTCACAGCAGAATAGGGTGCAACCAGACCATTATGTAGTACAGAATGGGCAGGCAAAGAGAGACTACAAGCTTCATAAAGGAAGACTTTATAGCAGTGTGCTTGTAAATAAATCACAACACCTGTTTTCCATTATTATGCAGCTATGAAAATGTTCATTCACACGTATTAAACACTGCCAACACTGTAAATTATAAGTTATCGTCAGACCAGTCTCCATTCCACTGACTGCCTTTCATAACAGAGCAAACACTAAGATTGTTGGCATGTTGTGTTCGGAGTGTACAACTGTTTCAGAAATGTTTGTTCCTGTGAGCCTCTGAGTGCATCGGTTCCTGTAGACCTGCTGTTCATTTTATCGAGAACAGAGTCTGCTTACACATTCTGTCCCGTGCTGAGGTTTTGTGTGTGCGTGTGATGATTCTTTGGCAGTGGGGGGAAAAAAAGCATTTACTTTTTGTGATCGGATCCTCTGACTCACCTGCCACCTTAGGAAAACCATGTGGATGCAAACCAGAGTTGAGAGTTGTAATAATATAAACACATTTAAGAAAATACCGTATGTGAGAATAGAAAGAGTTGCATCAGTGTATCACCGGCTCATCCCAAAATGTATTAACGTATAAGTATTAAATGTGTTAATGTAATTCTTACACTTCACCTCAGTTGTGCCAATAAATCGAATTTCTAACCCTGATTCTGTGAGACTACAAGGCCAAAACTAAAGGCTCTGTGTGACTGTCTTGAGACTGAAGGCTAATGCTAGCATGCTAACATGTCCAAAGTGACAATGCTAACATGCTAATGTTAAGCGGGTTTATTATTCATGTCAGCCACCTTAGTTGTTGTGATAGTGTGCTAACTATAGACTGTAAAAAGGATAAATGAAGCTAACAGAGAAGTGCCTAAAACCTGTATTCTTTCTAACAGCCAGCAGGGGTCGACTCCACTGGTTGCAAAAAGAAGTCCTGTTGTTATTTTATAAATATGGCCCCCTTTTTTGAGTAAAATAGATGATAAAGTAGGGTATGTTTTAAGGCGTGGTTATCTTGTGATTGACAGGTCACTCCTTGGGAGCTCCAGTCAGATCCACCCATCAATCGTCAAGTACAGTTTCAAAAAAATGAAGATAGCGACAGTTAAAGTCCAAACTCTAAACTTCAAAACAGTAGTCCGCAAACCAATGTGTGACATCACAGCCGCTACGTTCATGTTTTATGTACATTCTGTGGTGCTTATGTAGCGTTTGCTCATGACGTACGCTGCGGGGTGCTGTTCATTATGTCTGATGCAAAAGAGCTGATCTGCTGGATGATTTGAATTAACTGAATCACTTGTTGAAATGATCTGTTCATTTCTCATTGGAGTAATTCAGCCATACATGTTCGACCTGGGGCTGCATGGTGACTCAGTGGTTAGCACTGTTGCCTCAAAGCTAGAAGATCCCCGGTTCGCGTCCTGGTTAGGACGCCTGGGATCTTTCTGTGTGGAGTTTGCATGTCCTCCCTGTGCAGCGTGGGTTTTCACTGGGTACTTCCTCCCACAATCCAAAAACATGCTGAGGTTAACTGATTATTCTAAATTGTCCTTAGGTGTGAATGAGAGTGTGCTTGGTTATCTGACTCTATGTGTGGCCCTGTGATAGACTGGCGACCTGTCCAGGATTTCCCCTGCCTTCGCCTGAGTTGGCTGGGATAGGCTCCAGCCCCCTGCGACCCGACAGAGGATTAAACAGTGTATAGACCGGTGGATGGATGGATGGATGTTTGACCTGGAATCCAAGTCTAAAGAAGAATAATGCTACGGAAAGTCCCTCTTTGCAAACTGACAGGATTGGTTCCTTTGGTTTGTTAAAAAAAATTCAGTTTCATGGGAGAGGATCATAGATATTCAGTAAAAATTGCATTGTTTGTCAATGTAACAGCACTTATGGGTGTAGAAGTCAGGGAT
This sequence comes from Chromis chromis, assembly GCA_900302755.1. Lineage (NCBI taxonomy): Eukaryota > Metazoa > Chordata > Actinopteri > Pomacentridae > Chromis > Chromis chromis. Next base: position 3,968 of record OMNN01025416.1, read on the forward strand.
CATGAGGAACATACACCTATGTTTCAGTTCATTGAGAGGGACTACACAGTCACAGGTGTGATCAAGCACCGAACAGTTCAGTGAACAAATCTTCTGAACATCTTTTTAATGAGCTCATTCTGTGTGTGCAGCAGTTTGCTTTTATTAATTCCATTTTATTCATTTTTATGGCGCTGACTACAAAATTTGGGGTATCATGACATCCAAAATTGTGGGTAAAATGTTTTAAAATTCACGAGAGAACATTAACTGGAGAGCAAGTCATTGTTCTTCCTGGTGTACTTTTGCAGCTGCGAACGTGGTCACTGTATTTTTCCAACAGTACCCCAATGAGGCTTTGGGTCACACTTGTCCAACTCCATCGTGTCATTACGCTTTAATTAATGCAACAAATGTTCCCTGTCATATGGATAACATCACTCGGTGGAAAAGAATTTGTGCTGGCCTTCAAATTAACTTCAGTAATAATGAGTGTAAAATATTTTGTCAGGCTCTCCCGATATGAAAAAGCTTTTTTATTATTTTTTTCTTCTTCTTTTTTTTTTTAATCTTAGTTCTCCATCTGCAAAGGTCACATCAGCTTTAAAATATTGCTTAAGACAAATGTAGGTAAGTACTATACTTCAGATTCAGATTCAGATTCGCTTTATTGTTATTAAGTGCAAAGGTGCAGGCCATTCAGTGCAAAGGACAAAAAATAAATATATAAAAACTTAAACTCATTAGTTTAAATGTGTTTGAAATATTTTTTCTTCAGGGAAAGAGTTTGAACCAGACCCAAAATATATAATCACATGAGTACCATCTGTTACCTGGGACTCTTAGAAGTGATTTTACAATTTACTGATTATTTCTGGCTATATCACAGCACTTTTAATCCTCGCCAAAGCACTGTCCGAAGCTCAGATCTTTACATACAGACGTTTTTTTGCATCTTTAAAGTCTAATCTAAAATCAAAAAGGTCATTAAGGGTTTCCCTCAGGGCTCGTGTAATGGCGATCCAGGCATTTACGGAACAAGGAGGAGATCAGTGAGGAGATCAAGCAACTCAAACCAGTGCCTTTTTAGAGGCTTTTTAGGTACATTCACTAGTGCGAAACAAAAAGTGTCTATATTTCAAGGGTCTTTGATCAATATGACTCAGCAGTTACTTGACCAGGTGCTGGGATTTCGGGCTTTCAGCAAATCCACAATGACACCTTTCAGTAAAGACAAAGCAGAGTGATTACTGCAGCATTTATTATGGTAATATACATTCGCTCTATGCAGGATGTTTTAGTTGTATTTCTGCTCTAATTACCTATCTTACCCTTCAATGGTGTGATATGTAATGTATTTTGTTAACCTGACATACAGTAAATCGTGTGGGTTGATATACTGCGTGACCCTGAACATTACACAGTAATTGTATAAAAAGAATGAACAGCGTATTGTGGATGAATATATGGAAATGTTATAGACTAATTCAAAACAAAACATAAATTGTTCACTTAATGAGCATGCTTTAATAGATAATCAAATAAACCAACAGACCCTTTATAGTGGATGCATAGAGAAATGTTGTGACGATGCAGATTCAGGAGTAATATGTGGATATTAGAGGTTGATACTATGGTTGCAGGGTTGGGAAGGTTACTACTCATTATCAAAACATGTAGTCAGTCAACGAATTCAAGTACCACAATATTGATATTTGTTTGGGCAGACAGAAACTGAAAAATAGGTATCTATAAACCTTGGCATATGCCCTTCTTCAGCCTATTTTAAAACGTATTTCATTGTAATCCCTATTTTTTAGCAAATGTATCAGTAATCTGATTACATTTTCTCTTTAACTAATGTAATACAGTTACCTTTTTTTGTATCCTAATCCCATGTGTTCCATTAGTCCCCACGTCTGCATACTTTACACCTGGACTCTGTATTTCCAGTCTCCAGTTATGTTGTATTGAGTTCAACAGAAGGACTCAATTTCAGAAACAACTCAACAGACAGGAAGGTGAAATAAACAAAAGTAACTTCAATAAAATTTTATGGCCAGTGTGAAGAAACGCTGGCAGGGTAACAAACCAAAAGAGGCTGGAGATCCAGATATAACAGAAAATAAATCCAAAGAACAAATAGGAAAAAGGTTCCAGGACAGCAAAGGGAAGAATGAGAAACATGCAGGAAATCACACGGGGAGGTGAACCTTCAGGTGAACAGACGAACCGACAAAGGACAGATAGAAACATTGGACTGCGAATAGACACAGGGACTGACTGGAAGGGGGCGGCAACAAAAAAGGCGGGAAACATACAAAGGGAGGAAGTAGGAACAAGGTAGGTAGCTGTAAAGTAAAACAGGAAGTAATTGAACAAGGATGTAGAACATAGACAGTCACACAGACACTGACAGGGATGTGGTATTCATGGTGGTGTTAGGTTTACATGTACCTGCTTTACTTGCTGTTTCCACAAGGCTCAGCGTTATGCTACTTTGTGCTTGCACATTACTTTTAACTTTTGTCCCTTTGTAACATCTGACTAGAAGGTTGACATCTTGATTGCCACTAAGTGTTTCACAATTACTGGCAGTTTGACTGGCTGAGTGATTTGCGCCATCAGATCTAGAGGTTATGCTAATATTCACGGGAAATGTGTGGACCAGGTCTGTGTAATTAAAACCTTTTTAGCCATTCTGTCATTTTTTTTCTTTCAATTTATTCCAACAATGCCCATCAGCAGCAGTTAAACACTGATTCTGACTCAGCTGGACAACCACAGTACCAGTCAAAGGTCTGGACACATTCTCATTCAAAGGGAATAAAAACCATTGAATGAGAAGGTGTGTCCAGACTTTTGACTGGTACTGTAAATACATTCCTAGTTAGGATCCAGATTACATTCTTACAGCTTTTTTTATTCAGCTTTCTAGGACAAATCACCAGTATGGAAGACAAATGAACACAGCTGCTTGTGGTAGATGAAGCCACATTAGCACAAGTCACAGTATGGTCTGCTGGTATTGCCTCAGGCAAACAAGAGTTTATGTTGCTAGATCTCAGATAATAACCCTAGTGAAGTGATATACCTGTTAGCTGTTACAACTTTCCTAGATTCAACATCTAAGATGTTCAATGTTATTAATCTAAACAGCATCCAAAATGCAGTCTATCAATAACAAGACTTTTTTTTCTTGGAACCATATAAACAAGTTATTTTAGCTCCTGTAACTATTTTTGTTCTTCTTATGTTGCTGTTCTTTCCCACCGCAAATGCTTGATTCCACTCAAAACACACCATTTTCAAGAGATGATATCACTCAAGATCCACTCAGATATCAGACACACAGCCGAGACCATCCATGGTAGTTAACAAAACCCTTAACAAAACAAATCATTTATAAGGGAGCAACTCTCCACTTACAGAACACGAAATAGAAATGCATGAAATAGAAATGTATGGGAGACTTTTGTATGTCAAAGATAGCAGTTATGACATGTCCTGCCCCTCATTCCAGAAAGTTAGCTTTGTAACAGCCCAACTGGGAAACATCTCACTGATGGTTGTTGTTGCACTGACGCAAATGCATAATAGAAGCATGACCGGTGTGGGGAAATGTTTTTTAAATCTTATAATCTGCATATTTTTAAGCACTTTTTTAAAATCAGATTTTACTGTCTTAATGTGTTCAGTGAACATTGAAATTAAAATTATGATTCTCTCCCTATTCATTTCGATAGAGACCTAATCCCTAACCAGCCAAAGTGGCAAGACATGTTTGCTTATAGAGACTTTGACCTTACTCATCCTGATAAGTCTGAGTGGAATATCAACCCCAGTCCAACTCGGAACTTGGGTTGGCCCTCGGTCCCTCAATACCAAGTTGACTTGTGAAGACTATAAGTGCACAGAGATACTAGAAGCCCTGCAAGGCTAAATTTAGGTCCATCAGCACTCATAGCTAGATGCTACCATCAGCATACTAACATGCTCACATGACAATGGTAACATTCTCATCTTACATTGGTCATTACGTTTGTTTAACATGGCAAACATTTGATACGACACAAAGTCTACGTTTTCATCAATCACTGAATAAATAAATAGAGAACAGAAAAGTCAAGGGATCACCAAAGTCATGATGAAAACAAGGGAAGTAAAGCAGTAATGAAATTGAATGGGATTCAACCTCAGAGGACCATGAATGAAAGTTTCATGGCAATCCATCTGACAGCTGGTAAGATATTTTTGCCTGGAACAAAACTGTATCTGCTAGGTAGCAATACAGCGATCATTTAATATTCAGGTTATTACCATAGTTTATAAAAAAAATACTCTATATAATCTAACCCAGTTGATGCAGTTGCAGTCCTCAGCGTTACGTTTACTGCTTAATTTCATCATCATAATTAGATTACTACAAGGCTTGTAGTCAGCACACATTTTAGTCCTTGTTTTTGACTGCCAAATGAATGTGGTTTATTGTAGGTCGTTAGTACTTGTTTGTTTTGCGAGATGACATTTTTCGACGCTGGGTAGAAAGCCGTGAAGACAGCGTTTCCTGTCAGCCCGCAGCACTTCTTACACTGACTCAAGGCTACGATGAAAGGTCAGTGGCGGGCTCTCAAAGGCAAGGGTGAGGGGAGGAAAAACACACGAATCAAGCTTTATAGACCGTAGGCTGTGTGACCACACACAGATTTAATAACAGTCCACCAGGCACAAAGGCAGCATGGCCGTGAGGGGTGAGGGAAGGGGGAGAGAAGAAAGAAGAAAGAAATAGACACACACACACGCTCATGGTTACTCATGGTTATTTTCCATACCGAGACACACAACATCCTAAATTGTGTTATTTTAGTTCTCACAAAGCTCCCTGCTTGCTCTGTTCACATCAGCATCACAGCCCAGCAGCAAATTAAAGGAGCAATCTATGACCTCTGTATTTGTCGTTTTGTTGTGCTCATTGCTCTGCTGTTTCTAAACAGATCATCTAGCTGTCAAAACCCTTTCATAACTTCACACTTCCTATTTGTTTGGCTGTGTACTGATTAAAAAATTTTTTTAAACATTTGCTAACGCATTAGTTTGAATCACTGTGATGTAATAAGAAGAGAGAGATACCTAAATCTACAACAAACACTCTTAATCATCTGTCTGCTCTTAAAAATCCAAGTATCTATTTCAATATTTGAGGAAATCACATCAGCGGTTGCCCTATTCTACGTGATTATTCCCAAAAAAATCACTTAATCACGGCTCCCTTGAAAAGGTAGTATTATAAGACACAAACATGACTCTGAATATTTATTAGTTCTGGATTTAGCATCTTTATTTATTTTCTGACTTCACAGGATTTCAACCAAGATCCAATGAATTTTAATTTGCTCATTCACTGTTTCACACTGACAAGTTGTTCCATCAGTGCTACATTTTCACTCTTCCCCGCTCTCCCTTCCGTTTTTAAATTTTGCATTTGATCCTTCTATCCACACTATTTCTTTCAGACACTTCAGACACAGAGCAGAAAGCCTCCCAGCCTTCTGTTTATGAATCCACTGGCATGAGTGCACACTGATTGCCAAAAAGTGCTACAAATGGCATTGCTGCTTCCATGAAAACTCTAAATGCTGTTATCGAACATGTAATGTCTTTCATCAAATAGCTAAATTACTCCAAAATATCAGAAACTAATCACAGAATCGGCGAGAGGTGGGAATGTGGTCCCTTTGCATCCGTAATGCTCTGCAAACGCGGCTGTTATTGAGTTTGACAGGTTCTAATAAGAATCATATCTTCCTGTTGTTTTCAGACAGAAGAGAAGGAAAAAAAAAAGGCTTTTTGCCTACAATTGGAATGGAACCTTTGAGGATCGTAGTGCATCTCCTCTTTCATTTGCTTTCTTCTTCAAAGCAGCTGGATGTTTACAACACACTCCAATGAGAGCTACACATCCACGAAACCCCTTTGCCACAGACGCTTTCATGCCATTACCTCGCACTGCTGAGACATCAGCGGCAGGGGAGGGTTAATCCTGGTTTCAACAAGACTCTTCTGCCTGCTTTTCTTTGACATGTCATCAGGCCATCTCGCACCTTTTCTCCTTCACATCAGAGAATAGGAAATATAACTGAGAAATACGTGGCGTGTGAAGTACTTTTTAAACTTCGAGCATCCAGTGATAGAAGTAAATCTGCCGAAATACTGTACTCACATTACAAGTCACAGCACAATTATGAATGTTTTTATTTGTGATTTACTCCACTTCATTTATTTGACAGCTGTATTTTACATGAAGAGCACATCTGAGTAAGTAACTCTGACTTGCTCTTAAACTGCTGGATTGTTTATTCGACAACATCACATCCTTTTATTAACTAATAACAAGATTGTCATGAAAAATCTGCAAAATATATGGTAATATAGTGTCAAAAATGTAAAGTAAAACCTACAATATTTGCCTCTTATTCCTAAATAGGTAAAGCATGACAATAGGGCATATCAAGTGGGTTCGCAGTTTTCTAAATCTTCCTCTTCTCCTTTGTCTTGTGCCTCCTTCAACTAGGTACCATGAAACAGCGCATGAGTCGCTTCATGTGTTATCACTACGCATATTTCATGTGTCATTTCACACTGTGTTGTCTCCATGAATGACACCCTTCTCCTGACCTTAACCCTACAAATTGCATGTGTCATTTTAACACCATAAAATGACGTGTGAAAAGCGCCTGAAGTGGAACTGTAAATTATTTAGTTATTCATCTATTTATTTTCTGCGATGTGGTCTTTCTGTTTCTTGTCATAAATCCTTCTCCTGACTAGGAGACATGTACGCCATAATCCCAAAGAGTATTCTTGCATGGTTCCTTTGTTTTCTCCTGAAAATACAAACAGCTGTCCAAGAAACCAAGCCTCCATTTATTTTTGCAAGCTGGACCCTGTGTGATAAAAGGACAATATAATAATAATAATGCATTGGTTTTATATAGCACTTTCCTAGACACTCAAAGATGCTTTACATTTCATTATTCATTCACTCCATACTCGATGGTAGTAAGCTACGTATGGAGCCACAGCTGCCCTGGGGTAGACTGACGGAGGCCAGGCTGCCAATCTGCACCATCAGCCCCTCCAACCACCACCAACCACTCACTCTCACATTGCATTCACCCAGGCTTCCTGGTGTTCCCTCATGGTCTCCCATCCAGGTACTGACCAGGCCCTACCTCGCTGGATCGGGCATCCACAAGGCGGTATGGCCACAATATCTTGCATAGTTCTTTCAATACTGACATTTGATGTGAATGTGCTAAAACAACGAAACAAAACAAACCAAATCCTACTAATATTACAGTGTGGACTGCATTTATTGTAGTTGCTTAATACCTTTGTTGTCAGTAGTATCTGATTTTATAGATTACTTAAATGTACTGTATATGCAATCCCATGATATCAATTTAGACCCCTTACAAAAAGCAGTGTGTATGTTGGGCCCTTTGAATTAAGGTTTGTAGACAAACAAGTTACAGTTGAAATGATCCAGTATTTCACATAAAAAAATAAAGATTAGAGAAAAGTCTATAAAATAAATAATTGCAAATGTGTGTATCACAACTTTATCTTCTTTTTTTGAATAATTATCTCACATTTTTCCCTGTGACCTTTTTAGGGTGCCCGACCCTGAGGTTGGGAGCAAAGGTTGGATGGCAGTGGTGGCCTAGTGGTTTGTGAAGTGAACTTGTAACCAGTAGGTCGCTGGTCCGAGCCCCCGGACTGGCAAGAGGCTGAGGTGAGGAAAGTCAGAGCGACCGCTTGTCCCAGTCACCACAACTGTGGGCCCTTGAGCAAGGCCCTTAACCCCTGACTGTTCCCTGGGTGCTGCACCGCGGCAGCCCACTGCTTCTAGTATGTATAGTTAAGGTTAACTTTGAATAGGATGCCATACCTTTATTTCAGCGAGATTTTGAATGACTGTTTTTTCATTAACACATTTGTACATCTACTTACACAAAAGATGTGAAATCTCAGTCTCCAGTAATAAAATGTCACGGTGTGCGGAGGCTCCCAGCTTCAAATACATGTGGTACTTTTTTTTTTATAGCTCTGGCATTAATGAACAGCTCTGTCCATCAAGCTAAATATGGACAAAGCTGCTTTTTAAGCCTCAGTCTCTAAAGCATTGGGCAATTACGGACACCTGTTATTGAGTTAATTGCCCAATTAACTCATCCATCATTAAAATAAAATAGGTCACCTAAATTAGTGCATATTTACACCAACCTATGGGATGAGAGTATTAAGCGCACAGGTGTTTCCATATTATGGACGTGTATTGGCGGAGCACGAGTAAAGACATGTTCCATCTGTTCAAACATTTTATTTTTTTTAAAGATCCTAATTTAAGAGATCAATAAATTAAATTAAATTCGATCTCTGATGGAACTCGCGTGCTGCTCAACTTCAACCAGCTTCAAAGACTGTTAGCACTCTCACCAGTGTAACCTTGATAGAAAATAAAAGGAATTAGGAGTGCTACTGTCTCTCTCATGCTCTGCCAGGCGACACGGCGCTCTGTCAGAGAGTAGAAAGGAAAGGACAGAAAGGCAGACAGCGTGCCAACGAGGAGGTGAGGCTCCTTGTCCCCGGCTAATTGCCTGTGGAAATTTACCCTGTCTGTGAAATTGCATATTTTGTGAAAGAAACGACATATGTAGATCTGACGCTGAAGGACCCCATCTGCACGCACACGCGGATGTGACGCACAGAAGGAAGCAGTCTGAAAAGAGAAACAAAAAGAAGGAAACAAGACGCAGCCTAAATGCTGATTGTAATAATCACAAAACTTTGTGATGTGAGTAAAAGGAGCTTTTTTTTTATTTCCCCAGTGTTCAACAAGCACAAAATGTCTTTTCCTTTATCTTACGCTAATGTGACAAACACTGTGCTTTGTGGCTCCTGCCAAAGACATCAAATGTCTCTTTTGATATAAATTGGGTGGTGTGAGACTTGCTGGGAGGATGGGAGAGCAAGAGGAAGATGTCGAGGGAAGAGAGATGAGCCTTCAGAGAAGACTGTTTATCAGAGCCAGTTGTTTACACTTGACAAACTGTAATCATAATAATCATAATCATAATCTGCAAAGGGCATTCTAAGCAGTCAGGGTATCTATCTGCTGCTCCTGAGCCGTGCTTCAGTTTGGATTCATCTATTTAAGTAAAGAAAAAAAAAAGTCTTTACCAGGAAGCGAGGGGATAGTGATGTCGTAGGTGTTCGGTGGGTGGATGTAAATACAAATATAACAAACAACTACATATAACAAGTAAAACTTTGAGTAAGGATAATCGGTAAACACGTGCACAATCCTATATTACAAGTTTCCATCCAGTCTCCATCAAGCAATAACTGTCTCAGTCCACTTTCATGTGTGTTTCCATCCATGTCCTCGTCTGTGGTAATAACATAACAGCTCCCCCCAGTGTTAGGAGGGAGACACTCCAAGCCTTCCATCTGCTGCAATAAAAAACACACAGAGAAAATGAAATCGAGGACACTGAATCTCAAGCTTTCATTTGCCCCATATATTAATTTTTAATTTGAGTGATTTTTTTTAGAGTCATAAAATACAGATTTAGATGTTCTTGTCATGCAGAAACCACGTATCCTTTAGAAATAACACATTTCTCTCAATGTTTGTGAATGAATTATATCTTACTTTGAAACCTGCTTTGAAATTCATGCTAACACTCAATGTACTAAGTTGTTCCAGCGTTTAATTCCTTCCACAGGCCTTAGAGCACAGTGGAGATGGTACAAAACAGCACAAGCGGCTTGTAAGTACACTAAAAAAAAAAACTGAGCTCTTGCTTGTCTTATTATATGATTTCGGCGCTCCGTTTTTTTCTCCCGAGAGTTTTTGGGAGCCTCTTCTGGGATGAGGTGTGTTCTACATTTTCAGATGGGCTACGTATTGTTGTGCCAAGCTCTCCCACAATGATGTATCATTGCTTGAATTATCCCCATAGCACAAAAAAAATGTATTCTCCTGTCAGGCCTTAGGCAGCCAAAAATGGGAATTTTATAATGGAAAAAAAAGCCCATGGGATTAATATCAACCTTGATGTAAACATAATGGAACTTTCTGTGGGAGGGATGCATGATGCCGTGGAGGAAACCACTGTATTTGGGAGGGCTGGGTGTATATTTAAATGAAAGAATTTTTAAATTAAGGTCTATGCAGGAGTTTGGAGTCCTGTAATTGTACACAAGTTCCTATTTAATGTCATGCAGACTGTAATATGAGATCACTGAAAAGGGGAACTCGAGATATTAGAAATTCTAATAGAAATAGTATTCGCAAATTAAATAAATAACATTAATCTAGGTTAGACGTCCCAACCATATGAAAATGACTTCTTTTTCTCCTCTGCGCCCTCAATATCACTCCTCTCTCTCAAAATAAAATACTCCATCACTCCCTAAAATCAAAATTTCCGTGGCTTCCCATGCCCTACCGAAAAATTAATTCACAATTTTACCATTTTAATCTGGCTTCATGAAGCCATAAAAGAAAAAGGAGAGAAAAAAAAAATCTCAGGTGTAATATAAAACCAAATGCATTAGTTGACAGGGCACTGATGAATGTCACATCCATCACGGAGTGCGAAGTAGGGGGGAATTGATCTCTTTCCATTTGGAGCATTTTTTTTTTTCCTCCTCTCTTTCTTCTTTCGAGCTAGTCAGCATTAGGCGCCGCTGCCTGCCCCCATTACAAATGCATCAGTATGCTCTGTAATACCCATGTCCGCTATTCCCAAATGCAGCCCCCAAAGTCAACTGAAGGTTGTTGGCGGCTCATGTAAATGAAGCTTGATTGTAATAGTTCTAAGTGGATTCCGCCCACACAATCCTGTCACATTCACTCATTGTTATCCCTGCTCACCC
>OMNN01025420.1:0-12036 GCA_900302755.1 Chromis chromis
ACAAGTCACAAAGTGCTTTTACAAGTATTAAACAGTAACAACAATAAGAAATCAACAACAACAACAACAACAAGGCATTGAAATATGACAAATTGAAATTAAAATTGCAATCAAATCAAGGGTTTGAAAGCACAAAAGCAAATCTAAATAGATGTGTCTTCAGCTCCTTTTTAAAAGCATCTGCTGAAGCAGCTGAGCGTAACTGAGATGGAAGAGAGTTCCAAAGGGTTGGTGCCACGACTTCAAAAGCCCGATCAGCATAGAGGACACCAGTGTTGCACAAATTTCTGAAGAGATGTTTTATCATTCTTCAGAGACTACTATTTTCAGCTGCTTTTTGCAGGAGGGGTTGTGTGGCACTACCTTTCTCTACAAAACACCCCAAAGGTGTTCTATTGGATTCGAGTCACATGCCTTACTTGATGTGGTGTGATTTTGGCAGTGTGCTTTGTATCATTATCATGCTTTTTTTTTAAAGATTTTATTTTTGGCCTTTTATGCCTTTATTGGATAAGGACAGTGGATAGAGTGGGGAAGGACATGCGGTAAATGCCCAAGGTCAGAATTGAACCCAGGACAGCCGCTACACCTCTGCACTTGGGTCACGCAACATAACCATTAGGCTATCGGGGCACCCCATCATTATCATGCTTGTCAGACAATATTTTGGTGTCGGAATCAAACCCAGGACAGCCGCTACACCTCTGCACTTGGGTCATGCGACATAACCATTAGGCTATCGGGGCGCCCCCATCATTATCATGCTTGTCAGCCAATATTTTGGTGTATCCACAGGCATTCATGGTGCTACCTATAAATGTCATCCCCCCAACACCTTTTGTTTTTATGCTGCCCCATATCATCACACTCCCACCACTGTGCTTCACTGTTGGGACTATGAATCCACTGTGGTAGTCCTGGCCAGGGTCATGCAGATTACTATGACTCAATCTACGCTTCCTGATAACTGCTGCAACTGTGATTTTTAGTTGCCCACCAATCCGACACAGCCCATGGACCCACAACTGAGAAAGTTGTGGTGTTCGATCATTTTATAACCATATTCATGCAGTTAGGCTGATTTCAAATCACAGGTGTTTTCACTGTTGTACTGAGTGTCTGCTGTGAGGCCTGTATTTTCAATATAGTCTTTCTAAAGTGTTTGTCTTTGATTGGTCATAAGTAAAAACTACTGTTCATGTTAGGAATGATTCAATTATTGACAGGTAATACAAGTTAGAATTACCTGACATTCATGTAATATTTCATAAAACTCTACTCACTTCTGTTGTCTACTAGTCATAATATAAAAACCCATTAGTTACACTGACAGAATAAATCCATTACAGAACTGGTCACAGGATAAACCAGAATTCTGAACAAATAACATGCTCAACAAAATACACAACTCTGTGTATACAAGAAAAGAGTTACTCCTCCATGAACTGTGATAAAGGCTGAGGTCACACACAGAGAAAGTTTGGGAATGTTGTTCTGAAGCTAAATGCAAATGAGAGCTCTGAAAGATTTGAAAACAACCGAATTATTGAACAGCAGCCAGCTTATGCCACGCACCCATCAGACACACCTAATAACTGATCCTGTCACATCTTCTGGCTGCAAACAGCTGAATGTGCCAGCTGGTGTCACTCCAAGGTGAGCTGAGAATGTAAACAGACCAGAGTGGCCAGTATAGCTTCATAACCTTGTAAAGCTGATTCAGCAGCTGGAGTGTTAACTGTGAAAAACTGACATCCCAAAAGCTTAAAAATATGTCTATAAACTTATTTTTATGAGGCATCTGATGACAGACTGGATCCTATTTTTGCTCAAACAGCTAAACTAGTTTTGTTTGCGTCTGAAAATGCCCCTAATTATATTAATTTATTCATTCGTGCTCTTTTTAGACCTTGTATATTTTTTTTGCGCACCTCTATCCATTATAACCACTTGAAATGGTCTCCCTTAGGCTAAGGTATGGCAAGTATCCACACCTTGCCATTACCAATTAACGCCCACGGTTCAGTGAACAAAAAAGTTATTATACTCTGCCTTGATCCCCAAATAAAGTAATTCCACACCAGTTACAACACCCCTTCAGTTTGAGATCACGTCAGTCTCTCCTCCAGCCGGGCAGGTTACACGGTGGCTCTCTGTGCTCGCAGGTGACTCCCGGGCTGCGGAGACGCGCTTCTGTGGGATCCAAGGAAACACCGAAGCTTTTTCTCAGTGCTCTGGCATTAAAGTTTCCTCACGTTCAGCGAAAAGGGCAGGAATTAGTTCGCTACAGAGGTTCCTGAGAGGAGCCCCGGTCCTCTCATTTCGCCTACACGCCTCCCACTCGGCTTCCTATATTGTCTTCTGGTCTGTTTCAACGCGCTAATCCCTTCAAACTTGAGGACAGCATGACAGGAGGACTGAAGGACGGCGAAACAGACGAGGTACAGTATAGCTCTCAGCCACAGCTGCCACTATTTTTATTTTGGGAATGTGTATCTGATACGTTTTTTTCCATCTAAGAACTTATTGTTTCCCCTATAATTTGCATCCACGAAGGAAAATTCGATTTTGTCTCCATCTCTGGTGCGCTATGGACCCATCTTTATTTTTTTCTGACACCTAGTCATGAACGCGTCTCCCACAGAGGCTGAGGGAATGTGAAGGTCCATTGAGTGAACATTAGCATGTGGCTGTGAGAGTTTACCTGCGAAACTCTTTATTAACAGAGGAACCGACAACTGTTTTTGCGCTGCAACCCTGACGGTGTATAATTCCGTGCGTAAAAGCCGTAGTGAAAATCCACACGCTCTTTACACGTGAGATTTCAGTCCTAATTCATTCATGTGTTTTGACGCTAACTAATGAAGCCATATGGTTTTGCATATAAATGAGAATGTGCTTTACAGATGAACGAAGGACGGAGTAGCACTGTGAGGATCGAATGGATCTTTACGCACTCCGTTTTTAAAGCAATGGACACATGAACCCAAAATGTTTTTGCATAATTTAGTAATGTCAACATACTGCGTTTTCACAAGTCGCATTACAATATAATTGATATCTTATGTTTGTTTAAAAATGTACGAGATGTATTTTTGAACTAAGCCTGTGAACAGTATGGTGTGATATTTGGAATGTGCGCTTTTACGCATTTCCTAAATGCTCACAGGTAGCCTTCATGTTGAATCAACTGTATGTCAGGTCAGGGTATTGGATTTCTATCTGGGTGGTGAGGACCCCTTGCGGCTGGATACAGGGGTGTGGTGCTTCACTTTCTATTCATTTAAACCCATCCCTGTTTGTGGGGCAGGCTGGTAACTTGCAGCTCCAGTCTCTCTCCCTCTCAGCGCGCTGCACACTATTCCTCCTCCTCTTCACCCTCTTCTTTTTCTGTCTCCCCCGGATCCTGACAGGAGTTTCTGCATTCGCCGTTCATCCGAAAGCAAGGGAACATATACAAACCCAACAACAAAGACATGGACAACGACAGTCTGAACGAGAAGACGATGGAGGATGTCCACACCAAAGAGATCGACCTGGTCAACCGGGATCCCAAGCGCATAAACGACGACGTTGTTAAGGTGAGTCAAACCTGTAGGACTGTTACCTTCTGATCTTTATCTCTGGCGTTAAATGTGTGCAGCTGTTGTGAGTTATCTCTCTATTTTCGTGGCAACCGTAACTTCACCAGAATACCTGTTGCATTGTTTCGACTGCATTTTGGCTACTGAGTGCAGCCGCCTGACAATCAAAGTAAAATGAAATAATCTCAGGGAAAATGAAGTCTGTGAGCTGTCAGCCCGGTGCTCTGTGCAGCTGTATGGAGCGTATGGAGCGCACGCAGCTGTGCGCACTGTTGCGCGCTGCCGCTCCAGAAGTGCTACCCTTCAGTGACTTTCCCCTATTAGGAAGAAGCTTGCAAATACATATTAAAGCTCATTGAGGCAATACAATGGTACGCAGTTCTCAAGGGGAAATATCTGTGCGTCTGTCAGAGCAGCGGGCTTGAAACGTGAACATCCCGACTTCACTCCAACAGAGGAAACATTACGAATATCCTGTTGTTGGAACACACACTTCCCACAGTCCTTGTTGCACACGCCTTGCTGTTGGGAAAGTAGAATTCTTTCCATAAGAGAGCAGTCTGAACCGTGTAAATACTGCGGGTTTATTTTGTTTAAAGGAGTTAGCAGAGGGAGAGACGTTGGAGCTGCAAGAGGAGTGGTGCGCTGGAAGCCACCTGACGCGTCTGTGTGGCGGAGGGGAGCAGCAGCTCTCTGAGCCCGGCCGCCCTCCTCTCCAGCTGGGGCAGGTTTTCAGATCAGAGTGGGGTCAAACAGCTCCCTGCATGGGACAGGACGGGTCAAATCTTTGAAATGCCTGAACTCTGCCTTGTTAAAACAGGGAAACACCCAAGTAGCTGGTTAGTCTGAGGGGATCCCTCACCACTCCCCATCCTCCCTTCTTTCCTCCCATGCTACTCCTCTCCTCCCCCTCTCACTCCCTTCCTCCCTGCATGCCTGTAGTTGCGTCAGAGAAGCAAATATCCATTTGTTTCTTTTTATTGGCTGCTGTCAGCTTTTACATCACAAATGACTGTCTGACACTCTTGACTTTGTTGATCAGAAAATGATTATTCCATGGACGATCTCTTACTGTAGGGTGGTTAAAAATGAGCTCAGTGTCATGAGGTTTCCTCCCATGTCAGTTGATTGATGAAGACATCTTGGCAGGACAGTTGAATCCAAAATATTGCCAAAGCTTTTTACTTAATAGAGGCAAAAATAAATATTACATAAAAGGAATACATGAGGAATGATAATGAAGCTTAATATGACAGTTTAGTACTTGCACATGCAAAATTCCAAAAAACACATGTGACTTCATCTCATGTGAAATGCTGTTTCTCGTGAGATGTCTAACTTTCCACATCACTGTCTGAAAGGCTAATGTGCAAATATGTCATTTTTCCGATGTCACATAATGTTTCACATTTGATAAAATATAATTTGCTTTTGAGAAGGAAAGATGTGGTGTGATGGGGTATGTATAATGGAAGAACTGCTTGGCCTATGACCAGCACTTATGAACACTTTCACCAAGAAAGGTTCAGATAAGTGCTCCTCTCCGAGCAAAGGTTTTATTTAGTTCGAACCTTAATTAAAACATTTTGGGTGTTCTCTCAGAAAATGAATCTCCACTTCTCCTATCCTGTGCTTATGTGTGCACTTCTTCCCCCACTCTCTCCCTCCTAACTCTCCTCCATTGTGACAGTGAGTCAGACTCTCCCTCCAGTCTCAGAATAGAAAGCAGCTTTATGATTGTCCCGCCCCTCTCTAATCAAGTCAACAGACCGCCGGTGAAATGATCTGACATCACATCCGCGTACACTGTAAAAATGACAAAAGTAACTAAGTACTTTTGCAGAGTACAATTCACAGCTTCTTTTATTGTAATGCTGCTTTATGCTACTCTAAACCAATGAATCACTTCTATATTGCATTTATCTGATGTCTGCAGTAACTGTGTAGTTTGCGGATAAAGACTTTACAGAAAACAAACTTTAATAAGCTTTAAATGCTAAACCACCTGAGCAGTGTGAAAAGTAGTTTAAACTAGCTGCAGCTCAGTCACAACATTAAAAGGCTACTTAGATCATTATGCATCAGTACTGCTAATCCAAGATTCTGATATATTACAGTATAACACTGTCAGAGGCCATTCTGCTCACATAAACTTTTATCTTTTGTTGTATTGTTATTTAAGCGCGTTACCTGAATACCTCCTTCCTGTAGCTATATCACACACCAGAGTCATTTAAAAGATCTTTTCATACTGACTTAATGAATCCGTACAGTATTCTGAGGAGCCCGTGGTCTTATTTTGTCGTGAGAAACCCTGTGATGCTCATTGCCTCCGCCTGGATTTCTAAATAAACTCTGATGAGCTCTTAGTTTTTACAGTGCGCTGTATACAGCAGCTCTGAGGTGCTTTGAGGTCAGGGAAACGGCTCTGCCAAGTGGAAGCGTGTGTTTGGTGAGCCCCGATGAAAAGCACACGCAGGGAATCCCTTCCAGCGAGCCTCATTCTGCAGTCCACCGTGACCACACACACACACACACACACACACACGCACAGCCAGTACTGACACGTAAATGTGCGTGGCATGCATTCAGATATACTTCATATAGAGCGCATGGACACAAAGAGACACACACTGCATTCTGGCAATCAAAGGAAAACAGTCTGTTCTCCTGTAGCTGCTGCAGCTGGCCTCAATCACCTGGCCACATCAAATAAGTTCCATTACCGCCATGCATGTGGAGTTTGCTCTGTGAAGAGAGTTTTTTCCCCCTGGAGAAGTTGTGGGTCTTTATATAGCAGAGAGGAGGGGCTTGAGCCCAGCAGTTAGTGGAGTGAAAATGCCCCCACTGGAGAAAATTTTTGAGAGGGAGTTGTGAGAAGTTTGAGCTCCAGCAGCAGCAGATCCAAAGTCCTTAAGGTCAAACTGAGAGGAATGAAACACTCCCTCTGGGACTGCAGAGCTTGGATTGGTTGACTTTTGATCGCATTTTTACTTGATGATCTTATTCTGAGTTATTTTAGATTTACTGATATTGTTGTGTAAAAAAAACTCACATCGTCCACTTTGATGATTTCTGTGCTTTTATCAGGACTGATTAGACACTCCTCTGACCTCAACTGACTAAACTCCTCTGTGGGTTAAGACATCTCTTTGAAACTCAGTGCAGTGAGATTTGTTTCCATCCAAATGTCATGCAAATTTAACAAACGCTACGGCGGTATCACAAAAATCTATGCAAAAAGACTGGGTGCATCACACAAAGACACTCACTTGAAATGATTAGATACTTGGCACATTGTTCTCTCTACCAGCTACAATTAGGATACATTTGAGTGTGTCTGTGAAGCTCATCTCAGTGGATTTGTGACATTAGGCAATACATTTGCACACTCAGTCTTAGATGTGTTGAGTAAATTTGTCACAAACTAGTGGTAGTGTCATCATTTGGTAAATACTAGGACAATTGCTCAATCAGAAGTACACTTGGATGTGAAACAAGTTCTGGTAAAGTCAGAATGGGTCCAAATGTCTCCGCTGCCAATCATCCTAATCTGTCACCGCAACCAAACCAAACATTCCCCCCGGATAACTAAAGCCCTCAAACCGAGAAAAGAGTCCACTAATGCTCCCCGCTTTGACCTTCTCCTCCGTGCACTGACTTTGTCTGTTCAAGCATAGTCGACAGCCTGAAGATAGAGCTCTGGAAATAGCACATGGTCTTATTTACTCAATAATACAGTTGCCTTGGTGACTGGTCACATGCTGACCCCGAGACTCCATTGTTTCATATCAAACTTCTCATTGGACTGCCGAGGCCCACACTTTGAATCAGCTGCTGCACACAAAAAATGCAGTTATGATGCTTGAAATTTTCAAACTTTCTGGTTATAATATTGAATTGAACTCCTTTAATCAGTATGTAGTAAACTCTGAGGACTTTGTAACCTTATTTTTTCTCAAAAATCATTAATTTGATCAAAACCTTTCACTGCTAAACATATTGTACAAGTCATTGTTCACATACTCATGTAATCGTGGACAAAAATCTTACTTAACAATTGAATTTCATCAGGGTTTCTTTCTAGAATCCCATCTAACAGCAGTAGTTAACACACTGAGAAAACAAAATCTCCAAATCTGACAAGTGGTGATTTTTTTATTGACTGCCGTGTCTCCAGATAGTGATGGATTTTCCTCATAATGTTGCATAAATAACAGTATCTTACCAACTAAAACCCTGTAAAGTTAAAAAAAAAAAAAAAAACTGCTTCACTCCATGAGGTTAAAAACTCTCCGTCCTGCTGTGGCTGTGTTTGTGCCTCTCTGCAGAAGGCTCTCATTTAGTCTCAATCAAAGTTCTGGAAACTGGCGCAGAGTGGGTCCGCTTTAAAATTTGTAGCTGTGGAAAAATTAAATGGATGCCGCGCTGGTTTTGTGGC
The DNA here is from genome assembly GCA_900302755.1 of Chromis chromis. Classification (NCBI taxonomy): domain Eukaryota; kingdom Metazoa; phylum Chordata; class Actinopteri; family Pomacentridae; genus Chromis; species Chromis chromis. Next base: position 8,026 of record OMNN01025420.1, read on the forward strand.
TGCAGTCAGACTTATATTATAAGGCTGCAGCGAGCTTCACCAGTTGGTGCTGTGAGAGAAGCTTTATGCTGCTGCTCACAGTAAAAGAATGAAACTCACAAGCTGCTGTTTCAAGGCACGAAAAGTGACTGAAGAGTCCAAAATAAGTTGTCCAGGAATGGAAAAACATGACATTTACTCTTATATGATGAATAACAGCATGGAATCAAGTCCCAAGATGTGTTTGTCTGCATTCATTCACACTAGAATAGGTTAACAATGGCGGCTCCACATGCTACAGATATTTTACTTACATTTTAACAACCTCTGCAAACTCTGCCCTTTTTACTTTACTCTGAACATCACTCTAGACCAGTGGTTCTCAACTGGTGGGTCGGGACCCAAAAGTGCGTCGCGAAGCCATTTTTAGAGGGTCGCAGAAGCATTGTATTTTAAAGGACATGTTTCTTATGACACAGTTTGTTTTCAATAGCAGGATATTTAGTGGTGGTGACACCAGTAGTTACCCACTATTAACCTCTAGATTTGGCTCTGCCAGTTTATTGGAGAAATTTATGCTAAAAAATGCCAAAAATAAACCAAAATGTGCTCAGAATCTGTCAAAATGGGCCAAAATATGCCCAAAACTTGGCAAAAGTGTCCAAATATACCGAAATGAGCAATAAATAAGCCAAAGGTTTCCCAAGCTGTATCAAAATGCGTTGAGACTACACCCAAATAAACTTTCATTCGTTAACAGGAACAGCAAACTTCAAAACTTTGGGTCGCGACCTTTATTAATAGAGACATAGTGGGTCCTGAGGCTGGACCAGTTGAGAACCACTGCTCTAGACAGATGTTGAATGTATCTTCCAACAACTTGCTCCTCTGTATACCATTTTTGAACCATGCCTCATTTATTTTATTGTTTTATTTTCCTCGCAGTCCCCCTTATTCGTTTACATACATACGGTATCACTATTTTACAACAGATGGCATTGCAGATTAGATTACTATCAATATTTAGCATCTTTAAAAATGGAGATAAGTGTGTCAATAAACCGATGACGCACTACTTTACACATCTAAAAACGATGAATGTAAACCATGACGTGCTTTTCTTTAACGTCAACAGACAGATTGTGTAACTGAGCATCACGTCTTCCATAAAGTGGATTAAAGCACTTGACGTTTCCATTCCAGTGCCAGTGTGACACTTGGTATTATCTGCATGACTTATTGATATTACAGCCATTAGGCCTCAGTAGCCCGACTGCTCTGTTAGACAGGACACAGTCTCCAAGGAACTGTAAAATAAATATTGACTCTGCGCTCAGAAGCCTGTGAAGAGGATGAGAGAGAGAGGGAGGGAGAGTAAGCACTGAGCTGTCACTTTTCCCTCCATTCCTGAAAGAGCAGCGCTCCGGTCATAGACACTTGCAGGGAGCCTCACATTAAAGGCCTGAGAGATGTGCTTTCAGAGTCATAATGTCCTGGTTCACCTTAATGGGAGGCAGAGGAGGGATCCAGCGGACCACCTGCCAGTTAAACCAAACTGGAATTCTTTCTGTTGTTTGTTCAATCAATTTAAAATCCAGGAGGTGCTGGAGACTAAAATCTCCAAGTTGATTTTGCAGAAAGCAAAGCAGATGCCAGAGATAGTGTGTGAGTGCAGCAATCAGTACTCTGGGCGTGGCAGATGTTGGACTGTGTACCAGTCGCTGCAAGGAGAGATGTGAATCTTGCCAGGAATCCCACCCTTCAACTCTGCAGAACTGACATATCCAGAGGGAGTGAAGCAGGTGATTTATGTGGAAGTAATGAGTCCAGATTTGAGGACTGTAAAAGTTTATGTGGTGGTTTCATTTGCACCATATCAGGACTCTTGTGAAACACCACTGGCAATGGAAGGAGACATTTGATGAGTCGTAATGATAAGTCTGAGTTGAATGTGGTGTTTCTGTGTGTCTCAGTTATATTTTTTATGCTCAGTAGTTAAAGGATCGAGTCTCGGCGATGGTCGGCAAACAAAATAGGAACTGATGTTATTATCTTTGTGGTCGTTTTACTTTTTACAACTCTTTTAGTAGAAAGTACTTCAAAGTAATACTTGTGGAATATATCTAATAACAGTCTTTATCTAATAACCGTCTTTTATTATCTGACTAATCTCTGCAGTCACTACTCTCTATATTTGCCAGTGGATCTTGCTTGTCTGGTAGATGAAAGGCTGGTTTGTCCCTCTTGATCGCCGTGCTTTTTGCCAGGTTTAGGCTAAACTAGATGTATGTATGTGTCTGTTGTAACTTTTACTTCCAATGTGTTAGTCTTAGGTCTTTAAGAACTCGTGAAGAAGCTGCTTGCAGGCCTTTCAATTCGATTTAGATCATAAATTCAATATTCATGACAGTCAGAGCCAAAATCAAAGTCAAAAACCAGTTTGTTAGCAATTTCCTCGTGACTGCATGCTTGTGGTCTGGTTCAGTTTCACTTACAGTAGCATCCTGGAGCGCACATCTGTCACCAGATTATTGCCAGATACTGAACTCTCCTTTCTCAGACTGTGGAGACTATAGACATTTCTATACAGATTCAGTATAGGCTACCTGATTTGACTAATGATTGTGTGTTCAAGTAGGACCACATTCCTTCAATATGGTAAATGGTAAATGGTCTGTACTTATATAGCGACTTTTTGTACCTTAGCGGTAGCCAAGGCGCTTTACAATGTGTTTCACATTCACACACACATTCACACACCAATGGCGACAGAGCTGCCATGCAAGGCGCTAATCTGCCATTGGGAGCAACTTGGGGTTCAGTGTCTTGCCCAAGGACACTTTGGCATGTGGGGGGGACCGGGGATCGAACCGCCAACCTTGCAATCAGTGGACAACCCACTCTACCACCTGAGCCACAGCCGCCCTTTAATAAGACTGAGAAACATTGTGTTCAGAGCCTTTAGTTTCTCACCTGTCCTCTTTCTTCTTCCTCAGGTGGACTTTGAAGATGTGATCGCTGAGCCTGCAGGGACCTACAGCTTCGACGGCGTGTGGAAAGCCAGCTTCACCACCTTCACCGTCACCAAGTACTGGTGCTACCGGCTGCTGACGGCGCTGGTCGGCATCCCTTTGGCGCTGATCTGGGGAATCTTCTTCGCCATCCTGTCCTTCCTGCACATCTGGGCCGTGGTGCCGTGCGTCAAGAGCTACCTGATCGAGATCCACTGCGTCAGTCGCGTCTACTCCATCTGCGTGCACACCTTCTGCGACCCGCTGTTCGAGGCCATGGGCAAGTGCTTCAGCAGCATCCGAATCCGCTTGAGCAAGGAGGTGTAGCGTCCAACATCAGGAGGAGGAGGAGGAGGATTAACGGAAAGAGGGGAGGGAGGATGGGAGGGCAGGAGCAACGCAGATGGAGGGAAAAGTCAGAACAAAGAAGAAGAAAAAAATGGACCTCTGGAAAACGAGAGGTGAGACTTTTCCAGAGCGAGGCGGAGGATGTTTGGAGGTGTGGCGTGGTCACATGGCAACTCATCCCGCCTTTATCCACCAGCTGTTTTTTCTCTCCACTGTTGGCGTAACCAAATGGGTGGGAACAGGAAATCAAAGGGTCATTCTCCCCGGGTTATTGTTGTTGTTTTGTTTGTGTTCTTTAGTGTTTTTTTTTTTATTCCTCACTTTGTCAAGCAGGCAACCAAGCTCCGTATGTTATCGTTAGTTTGTCACATCATGTAAATTCCTTCCATTTCTTACTGTGTTCGTGGAGAGCTTCTCACACTGATCGGTGTGGAGAGGGGATGTCAGGGTGTCCTACTGTCACCTCTCTTGCGCTTGTTTGTGGTTTTTTTGGAGCCGTGGGGGGGCAGGACGGTGGGCTTTGTCGGGGGTTGCGGGGGTCAACGCGGAGAGAAAGAGTGAGCGCTGCCAATTTCTGTCTGACTCAGCAAAAATAAAGCAGCACAGCAACACCCCTCCCTCTGCACCACACGACCTTCCAACCCACCAAAAGGCAGCCCTCCCCGGCTCCTCC
>OMNN01025423.1:0-14224 GCA_900302755.1 Chromis chromis
CTCCTTGGCGTCCCGCTGGGTTTGGCGGGTCTGGATGCTGCCGCCGATGATGCGCTTCCTGGAGACGCAGTCCGTGGCAACTGAGACAGCTTTCCTCCTCTGTGGTTGGCTGTTGCAGTGGAGCGGGAGGGCGTGGAGTCCCGAGAGGATCCACCTCTGTCAGCATCGCTGCCTCCTGGAGCTTTGGCGATGGCTGATGCTCGGGGTTTGCTCCGCCCCCTGGCTGCTGGCTCCGCCCTCGGCTTGCCTGTGATCAAACTCCGGTACACCTTCTTCCCGCCTCTCAACGCCTTCGCTTCCTCTTCCTCCTCCTCCTCCTTCTTCTTTTTGGCCTCCAGTGTACTGCGCTCGCCGGGCTTCAGGATCCGGGCGCCTCGTTTCACCTCGTCCTTCTCCACCTCCTCTTCTTCTGCGTTGTGATTGGCTGTCGGCAGGTGGAAGGGCGAGCCGACGGACTTCAGGGACAGCACAGAGTCGGAGTCTGAGGATGGCTGGCGGGACAGTGACGAGGCGGCGGCGGCGTTCAAACTGCTGACGATGGAGTTGGCACCTTCTTGGATGGCTTTCCAATCAAAGGACTCTGAGTCCGGGGAGGCGGGGCTTCTCGGCGCCTCTGAAGGCTCCTCCTCGGCCAGAATGCCGTCGTCAGGTTTAGAAATGGGATGTGGCGTGGCAACGGTGGCGGGGAGGGCGGCAGCTTTCTTCTTCTTCTTGGGCATGGCGGAGCTGATGCACTCCTGCAGCAGGTCGTCCTCAGAGTCGATGCTGAGCGAGCTGAGCGACGAGTTCCTGGAGAAGCAGACGGGTGTGTCCTCCACGTGGAAGGCTTTGGGGGCGTAGCCGCTGGCTGCAGGGGGGCGGGGCTTGGACTCCACCTGCGGAGAACAGAGGGGAGGTGTTACATCAACTCTGTAACCTGTTATCTGGGAGTAATGTACAGTCATGATCATAAGCAGCTCATATTAACAACAGTGAGAGAATGACAAGAGGCCACGCCCACACTCACCTGAACATCAGTTGTCAACAGACTCATTACTAGGCTTTACCAGGCTGATTGAGTTGTTATAAATTGACATAACTTCAACTAATGAGACTAATGAGAGCACTTGAGTTGACGTTTTTAAATTGCAACTGTTTTTCATAATGTGTTTGTTATGTATTTGTATGTAACAATATTTTTTGCTGCCTCTTGGCCAGGACTCCCTTGAAAAAGAGGTTTTTAACCTCAATGGGACTTTCCTGGTTAAATAAAGGTTAAATAAAAAATAAAAAAAAGCATTAGTTATTTTAACAAATCAAGTAAAATTCAAATCCTAAAATGCTTCCTTGGTGTCACTTAAGCATTTCAAGTGTTTCTTGTTTAACACAAAATACTGATGTTTAACACTGTTAGCAGTTAGGAAGACATGCCATCAAGAGCATTTAGGAATCGGATTATAGTTTTTCTTATTTCCGTTTCTGATTTTCTGTTTTTTTACTGTCTCTCCAGGACATCAGGTCAGACTTCAGCAAATGCCAACTCCTCTCGCTCTCATGCAATCCTCCAGATTGTGCTACGGCGCAATGACCGCGCTTCCACGCTATACGGCAAATTTTCATTGGTCGATTTGGCAGGCAATGAGCGCGGCACAGATGTCAGCAGCAATGACCGCAGCACTTTGGTTGAGACAGCCGAGATCAACCGCAGCCTCCTGGCTCTCAAGGTAGACTATGGCTGATGTGGAGGCATGCAGACAATCGATAAATGACTAGTAGTGGCTGCAAAGATGCAGAGAGTCCGTTTTCTCTCTTGCACCTCAGCTAGTGTGCAGAGAACGTAGTTGTGGCTGGGTGATTACAAGTCGACATGTTATTACAAGTCGACATGTTGTTATTGATAAACCTTTTGTTTAACTGTCGGTTCAATAATGCATATGACTGTGCTACTTTGAAAAAGCACAGCAATTAAAGGACTATTTGTTTTGTTTACATATCTTTGTCATGGTCTTTTGTACTAATTTGGCAATCGTTTAACAGCAGTAGACCTATTATGCAGTATACGCTGTTTAGAAACAAATGATGGAATGAATGTTGAAAAGTTTGAAAGACTGAATATCCTTTGTGGCTTTGGAAGTTGTGCTTGGACTTTGATGGAATTATCAAACCATGTTTTCTAACTGCGAAACACTGAATATGTGATGCATTTTTATGCCTTTTAAATTTGTTTGAGGATTCACATTTAGAAACGATTTGATGTGTTGTTCTTGTCTCGATGAAATGGGTCGCGATACGTGCTAAAGCCTTTATCTCTCTGGTCTTGTAGCATACAAGTACATTTAGAAACCCAGAAGAATCAGGATTTAGATTGTGCAGACACATTTTCTTTGCTTTAAGCCCTGAGTATGTTGAAATCACACCTAATACACCCATGTGTCCACTCTTATGTCCTGTCTGTAGGAGTGTATTCGTTCACTGGGAATGAACAGTGATCACATTCCTTTCCGGATGAGCACTTTGACCAAAGTGCTCAGGGATTCCTTCATTGGAGAGAAGTCCAGGACCTGCATGGTATGTTAAAACACCAAATTCCACTACTCTGTGTTCTAATTACATTATAGTGGATGATGCTGATGCATACCAAGCAAGCACAAACTCAGATGACTGTACATGTGTTTAAATGTGCAAATACAGTGAAAATTTCCCCTTCTTCTTGGATAGATTGCTATGGTGTCTCCAGGCATGGCTTCATGTGAATATACAATGAACACTCTGCGTTATGCTGACAGGTACACATGAAGCTTTAACTTGATGGCAAATATTTTGTCTTTTTGTAAAATGCTGACTTTTTATTATGAAATGAATATCATGTCTGTGACAATAAAACTCGAAATATTTCCCACTCTTTGGCAGAGTGAAGGAACTGAATGGCAACTCCAAAGTGAGCAAAGCCCCTAAGGCACAGGAGCCAATAAATAGCTCGTCAGAGGAGGTAAGCTTGCACAGGATAAGTCCAAAATCATCAATACTGGGCATTATATCCAGTATATAATTGTTAAAACTTGGTTTATCACTTTGTGTGGTGTAGGAATCTGTGGATACCAGTGTGTATGATGCCATATCTCAGGTGGCAGAGCTGGAGGAGAAAGTTTATGCAGAGCTCAAGGTAAAGCTTTCTTAACTCTGCCCTTCTCTCCAGCGTACGAGTCATGATGTCGTTCTTAAATGGTTTTGTAAATTCTCACACATTTTTAAAAAAAAAACTTTTCCTCCCAAGAGGGCAGGTGAGCTTGTAAATGCAATGGACCAAATCTCGTACAACATCGAGGCAGGGCTTCCCGACCTGATGGATCATTCCAGGAAGTTACTGGGTTTGTACAAACTACTACTTTAGTTAAGGATTAAGTAGTACACTTAATTTAATTTAGCCCTTTTGGATTGTTGTTGAGTATTACACAGCTTCTGTTTAAAGCCATCCACACTAGCTTTTGCTGATTGCTTACCAAAAACATGTAATTGCATATAGACATCTACCCTACTAGGTGTGAAGAACCAGAATCTGTGAGTGTGCTTTAAATACATTTAGTCTTATTTGTCATCCACAGACACAGTTCTGGCTTTGCAGTCTGCTGTGGATCAGGAGCGAATGACGAGACTGAACCACTGAAACGAGCCCAAAAATCCACCCAGAAGAGCAAACTGTTTATTGAAAGTCTTGTCTGTTTTGAGTGTTTCTTCAGTTTTATTATTTTGTTCACTCTGTTATTAAATAAAATGTATTTTAACACTATCAAAATGTCATCAGTCTTGTATGACATTAAAGCTGAGCAGGCACTTTTATGGATCTGACTTTATGTCACAACTGAGAATGCAAGATAATCTCTTGCCTGCACTACAGATGGAAGAACAAAGACTTCCATCTGTCATGCAGACAAACTATTGATTTAACTGAACCGATCATGGGGGGTAAATTTCAAGTGCAAGTTGGATGGCAAATACATCTGCCCCAAAGAATTGTAGTAGAGGTAAGCTCTATAATAACCATTTTGGTCGTAAACCAGCGAAACATGAAGTGATTGCATTATCTAACTATTTAAGGGGGTTCACGATTTAGAGCTGAAAATACTGTCATTGTCAGATTTTAAAGGTATGTATTTTGTCACTGGTACTCTACAACTTTAAGGTTCAATATTGGTTTGGGGGGCACTAAGGCACATGTATGCATATTTGATTTTGCTATGGTCAGAATATTTGCCACTAGAAACTAACATTGAATTCCTAAATTTGAATAATGGTAAATCTCTTGAATTCCATCATTGGAAACTGAATTCAGTTTTCAGTTCAAATTCAATTTACTGTGACACAGTCGGGTCATTTAGGAAGAGCAATGAAGTGCAGGTCCTCAATGCTTCATTTTATAAATACAATTATTAAAGTTGAGTAATTTGCATTATGTGATTCAAATTCAGTTTCAGTCTAATAAATTCATTTCATGCTATGTGATTGAAATGTAATTTTGAAATACAATTATTCAATTTGAGTAATCTCGCTGTGCCAAGACACCACAGTACATAATGTAATTTGAGTAAGGCTAATTCAAATTATGTGAGTCAAATTCAGTTTCAATCTGAGTTCACTTTTAACTAATGTAATTGAATTCAATTTCAAATGATGGAATTCAATTAATACTGAGTTTCTTAAATACAAGTATTCAAGCTGAGTAATCTTGTCGTGCCAACCCATTTTGTAGTACATAATGCAATTTGAACCATGCAAATTCAAATTATGTGGTTCAAATTCAATTTCAAGTTGCACATATTTCTACCTATATGTAATAACTTCTGCTAAGGTTTGCTTCAGAGTAAATAAATGCTAAACTAAGCTCTCATAGTATGTTTTCAATTAATTATTGTACATTTGTGATACAAAATTTTGCACTAAAAAAAACTAGCAGCATAAGTAGTATTTAAAACTAAACATTGAGTTGGCTAGTTAACTGTTGATCACAAGTGAGGCGTCTTATACTATGTGCAGTTCTTCAGTTGAACATCCAGGCCGCTAGGGGGCGTTGAAGGCGGCGGCGGCGGTGTTTAAAATCTCAGACAGAAGCGAGAGGAAAAGGAGGAACCAACCAGTGAGGAAATGTACAGATTAACCTGCCTCTCTACGACCGAGTGAGGAAACTAACCCCGGAACGGATGGCGATGAAGTGGCTTCGGTTTTCGCTCCTCGTCTTGGGGGTTTTCTCGCTGTGCTGCGCCACGTCTGGCGACAGCAGCGGCGTGAAGAAGATGAAGATGCAGTTTGCGACGGGACCCCTGCTCAAGTTTCAGATTTGGTAGGCAAATGGGCGAAAAAATCTGGCGAGTCATTGCACGCTAAACTCCCCGGCTAACAGCGTCGTAGGCCGAAAATCGATATAAGCTAGCTAACAGTGGGTCAGTGTACGTTACCATATCTCAGGGGGAAGAAACTCTTATTAATTTATCAGGAAATTTAATAAACTGCCGTCAAAACACGTAGAGAGAAAACATTTCCTGGAAGTTCTTGATATTTGCCAGTTTTTCTTAAACATTTCGTCGAAACATGGCCTCACTTCCGCTGTCAAACATGCGGATAATGTTCAAGCCTTCAGGAGCGTCCGTAAATGAGATTAACGTGTTCTTTGTATCGTACGAACAAGCGGATTATTTGAGATCACAGCAAAGTATATTATTAATGTTGTTTAAACACTTTGCCCCTGGTTTTGCAGTTTAGTCTGCCGCTGTACCAAAAAGCTATATCCTCATATCTGTGTTATCTTATCTGCTTTGTGTCCTACATTAAACTCTGATTTTACGAGTTGAAATAGCTTAAAATGACCAATTCAACTCAGATATTGCAGTTTCCCACTTGCCAGAAAGGGATTGCAGCCCCCACGTTATAGTTGAAATGATATTAATGACTAGATTTCATTCTTGAGGGTTATAATTTTAAGATTATAGCCCATAAGTGTGATTGCAGAAGAGATCATTTCTTTATTTTGTATATAAAACTCTACCTTAAAACCTGTCAATTATACATTAACCAACCCTGGAGACAATACTTTATTTTGACAGGGGCGGCTGTGGCTCAGGTGGTAGAGCGGGTTGTTCACTGATCGTTGTAGATTGTAGACTGTAAACATCCTAAATATTATGCATCATTACACTGTAATCTGTACACATGTCTTTAGTTACAGGAAAAGCTAAAGACATGCCTCTACTATTACCATAGACGTAAAGTTGTGTGCATTTGCATGTTGTGACTGTTTGATCCAGATAAAAGCAGCTGTAGATGTATAGAAGCTGGACAAACTTGAAGCGGAGCTCAGTCTGGTCTGTTGAAGCAAATACCAACATAGCTGCTTGGATTGTTGACCAGATCAGGTGTTCATCTGTAATGTGTTTTGCAAATAGTGATGTCTCATTGTTATGCAGTGTCATGAACCGGTAAATATAACTGAAATAAACAATAACGGGACATTTGCTATGTAAGTTTGCGTTTCTCTGAAGCTGATCTATGCCACAGACAGGCATGTGTTTGTTGGGATTTGCTGCTGTTGAATGGAATTTCACACCGTTGAGCAAATGGTCTACAGATAAGTTTGGAATTCAGATCTCAAGGCTGTGTTGTCAGTCGCTGTGCTTTTGTGACTGTACACTGTGTATGTCTTCCTAACATTGTGTTTGTCCTCACACAGCATTTCCTGAGGGTACAAGCGGGTGTTTGAGGAGTACACGCAGGCCTTGTACCAGCGGTACCCAGACATCCGCATTGAAGGGGAGAACTATCTTCCTATACCCCTCTATCGGTAAGCGGGAGAGATTGTCTGCCTTGTTACAAGTGGATTACGTCCAGCTTTATTAAAGCAGCCTGAAACCTCTTTGGGATTAGCTGTAATCTGACCAAAGAAGTGGAATTCTCATCCACAGGCTTTTGTGCCCTCTGGTCTATTGTAGTTAAAGGGTTAGCAGATATAGATTAAACTGTTTGCCCTTTAAAGAGGCAAAGTTTGGGTCAAATGTGCATCATGGTATTTAGTGTGGAATATTGTAATAAATATTTACATGCTTCAAACTGTCATATTCGAGCTTTCATCTAATTTCTTTTCATATTTTGATCTGGTTTCATTTATTGGGGGATTTACCAGTACGATTACATTGATGTACACTCAGTTGCCAGTTTATTAGGTATGCCTAGTTAAACATTAGCGCTGTACAACAGTAAATTATACCTTCACTGTTGTATTAATCAGCAACTGTTTAAATAATAATTAAGGTTGCTGGAGGCAGCTTCTATCATGTCTTAAATGTCTTTGGGTTTAGTACTTTTACTTGATGTTACCTTGGGCTATTGGAAGATGTGATGGGTATTTCACCTATCTGGCATTTCTAGAGACAAATAACACAATGACTGATAATAAAAAGCAGAATTTGTCGCAGCCCGAGGACTAGTATATAGCTATTAAATATTATTCTTCAGTGTATTTGTCATCCCAGTCTGGAATAATCCTGTAACTATTTCTGTTTTGCACACTGCTGACAGTAATTTGGATTCTGATTAAACAGTAATTGTCTCATCTTTATCTAATAACGTCAGTCAGGTTGTTAATCCTCATTGCCCTGGGAATTAGGCTATATTTGCGTCACTGGGTGAGTCTCAGTGTGAGTTGGGTTTGTGCAGCAGTGCCAGGTGTAGTTAAAGGAGTGGCATTACTGAGACTCTCAGGTCCTCATCTGGTGAACTCTTAATGAACACACCAGAGATTTGCCTCATTAAAGGCAGGAGACAGTATCACACCCAGGGTTTCAAATTCTTCAGTCAGTGTTGTACTTGAATTCTTGCAATGTTTATCTCACAGGACCAATAATCCACTGATGGGTTACAGCTCAACCTTTTCCACATGTTACATTTTAAAAGGGAGAAAACCACATGAGTAAATAGGACGCAGGTGGTTGGTCATATTAAAAAAATAGATGGTTAGATGAAGATAAATTTTATTAGCACATTTTACATGTGAAAATATGATTTATATAAAAAAAAAATCTAATTTTAAATGCACCTTTCAATACCCAAGTGTTACGTGTTAACTTAGACAAACTATGTGCACAATTTAACTCTATCTTGATCATTTTTACATATTTTGTCTACTTCATGTTGTCATATCCAGGAACTGTTTCAAAAGCCATTTTTTTGTTTTCTGTCCTCAAACAGACACATTGCTTCCTTCCTGTCTATTTTCAAACTGCTGGTGATTGGGCTGATTATTATCGGCAGGGACCCTTTCGCCCTCTTTGGTATGCAAGCCCCAGGCATCTGGGAGTGGGGCCAGGGAAATAAGGTAAGGTTTACTGGAATTAAAGAAGGTTTTAAAGCTTTGATCCAGTAGGAGAGTTTCCACTGTAATTTTCATGTGTAACAGTGTGTTAGACGGTGGAGTCAGGTTGTCTGTAAGCTGCTGCTGCACATTTGTTTTATCAGGTTATTAGAGATATCACACAAAGGCATGGGTAGAGTATAGAAATGGAGGTGGGCTGTAATTTGGTTGTGTTTCTAACACATTTGTGTGTGCACACAAGTACACAATGCCAAGCACAAGTTAAACCCACAGGATTTCATTAGTTGCTTATTCGTGGGCTTAAGGATGTGTTGTTGGGTTTTGTTGGCTTGGATCCACTATTCCCAGGGTTACAAACCTGCTAAAGACTTGGAGGAAGAAAGGCGGTTGACATCAGACATCAAGTATTTGCAAATACACCCATACACTCCTTCATTAACGGATATTCCTGTGGTTTAACAAAATACAGAGGCTCCAAAGTAAAACAAAATTTGTGGCAAACAGATAATTAACAGAAAACCTTGCATTTGTGTACAGACTAGATAAACACTTAGCCAGCATTTGGCCTTGTCTTGATAATAAATGTGCTTTTTGTAAAATATTACCTAAGCAGTATCTGAATGATTACAGAGGTTCTCAGGGTCTCCAGCAGTGTGTGTGCTAAACCTGCACTAGGTCTATTTGTGGAATTATTTTGGGTTATAATAAATTCTTTCTATCTTGACTTCTATGAATAAATCAGAACCCTTGAGAAAAGGCATCCGGTTTCACTGTCTGCACCAGCGACTGTCATTTTGTAGTGCGTAATCTTACTACGCTAATCTCATCAACCGTTAAGGAAAGCTCTGTAAGACGGGGTACCTGTGTCACACATTCACAATTCCTCACAGCCATGCAAAGTGTAGAGAGGAAGCCAAGTTGAAACGTGTGTAACACAGGCAATAAAAACCTCTTTATAAGTGACTTATTTTATTTACTCATTCATCAATATCGAAACAGGTCAGTAGGTTAACCAGTGTTTGGTAACAGAAGTACTGCTGCAGTCATGTCCAATCTGTGTGAAGAAAAATGTTTGAACTTGTCTTGTTTGAACAAATAAAGCTCAAGCAATATGCATTATTTTAGACAGATATCTGTATTAAGAGAAAAGAAAAAAATATCTGATAACGGCGTATATAAACATTCTCGTAGTAGTCACCACATCAGTTAGGCTCCAATAACGACTTATCTGTGGTTGCTGATATGTGACTTGCATATAAATAACTTGCACAAAATGCCAAATGCTAACATATTGTACCATATTCTACAACGCAAGTGACTGCTGAACTGAATTAACAGATTTGTGGATTAATTAAAATGCACGTAGTGTAGCAGCTATGCCCAAACCTCATCAGGAGCATTTTCCCATCACTCCCAATGTTTTTATGTGATCCACCTTTATCCTGCAGGCTTTTGTCCTCTTTGTTGCATGGAAACATTATGACAGTAAAAAAAAAAGAAAAAGATGCAGAACAACTAACTCAAATTTCTGTCACTCTTCTTTCAGATATATGCCTGCATGATGGTGTTCTTCCTCAGTAATATGATTGAAAACCAGTTAATGTCAACAGGAGCATTTGAAATCACATTAAACGGTGAGTCTTTTTGAACTGAACCTGGTGGTTTTGGCTTCAGATTTGACTGCCACTTTACTAACTAATGAGGGAAATGTTTTGGTCATCAGTGTTTTATTTCCCCGTAGTTGCAGTATTTTCAACAACCTGTAGTAATATATCACATTATACATTATATTAGATACCTGTCAGCATTTTTAAAAAACAAAATCTTTGCAATATTAAAAAAGTTAAAAGGGAGTGAAAGATAATCTATTGAGTTAAGTGGAAGTATTGGTTTTTTTTTATAGATGTACCAGTGTGGTCAAAGCTGGAGTCGGGTCACCTGCCCTCCATGCAGCAGCTTGTGCAAATCCTGGACAACGAGATGAAGATGAACGTTCACATGAACACAAGACCGCACCACCACTCTTAACCCTACTATTCCATTCCTGGCTGGAGCTAAAAGCCCCTCCATGTGAGTACAGTAGTGTTCATAGCACTGGTTTCACCAAATCAAAAACACCAAAGATTCTTTTTATCTTACTTTGAAGACATTTTGACCAGTGGAAAGGTTCACCCTGTTTAATATGGTTTTGCTGTCTAGGTTTGAGGTGGGTTTCTCACTGGGCTGTGAAGTGATGTTTATGAACGTCTGCGCTGAAGGCAGGAAGACTGCTAGCACAGACTGGATGCCCTCATCACTCTTCACCATGCCGCTTAGAGATGTCCTGCCCCCGACGCCAGAGTGGGATCCATGGCAACAGTGCTGGCCATTCTGTCATTTTCTTGTACTATTCATACTACTGCAGATTTCATCCAGGTGATATTAGTCGTCCCATAACAAGAGATTTAACATTGATTCTTGTAGTCTTTAACTTGTTGCATATAATTGATCTATGTGGATTTAAAACAAAGTGTCATTTGTACCACTGAGCCATAAGTAGAATTTTAAGTTTATTGTTCCAAAAGTAGTTCATCATGTAGAAAAATGCAACACTTAAAATCTGTCATCACTGTTGTGGAAATTACTGTTGGGAAAGTGTGTCTTGGTATGATTTCTGAGTAATTTTTATATTTACATACCTTGGAGGAAGCTAAGAAGATTAATAAAACATATTGTAACTATTTAACTGTGAAGCTGCTGTGTGTTGTTGACGTTTCCTAACCGATGTCATGGAACAGGGTGTTGATTGTGGGCTGAAATTTGTGCCACCAGAAACTGAATCTGAATTGCTGAATTTACAATTTAAATCTCATAATTGGAATGAATCAAAATTGCGTCCCAGTGAACTTGAAGCTGTAATAGTTTGAAATTGAATTCAGTTGCTCCACAACTGTATTTGATTGTCACAGCAAATTCAACTCTTTCCATTCAGTCACAATTCCAGTTCAGCTCTTGAAATTCAGATTCAGTTACTGTGCCACAAATGAGTCATTAAGGAAGAGCAATAGGAGAGCAGATCGCCAGAGCTCAATACTCTAGCATCTGCATTATATAAACAGAGGATGCACCTCCTTCTTTTACCGTTGAAAAACAAAGCCAAAATCTCCTGGATATTGTCGCTGCTGGTGGAGCTGCAGTATGACGTTCTCCACTCATACTGAAGGATCCTTGCAGTCTTATTTGGTAAGTTTGTTTTGTGCGCTATCACATAATTAATTTAGCGAGTTGAATTTCTGTAAGAGTTAAGCAACTGTATTCAGTTTCAAAATATTACATTCAGTTTCAAGTTTAGTGTAATACAATTTCAATCTAATAAATTCAAATTATAAGATTCAAATTATTATTATATTCAAGTTGAGTAATTTAAATTCAGTTTCTAGTGGCACAAATTTCTGCCCACAGTTGATAACTATTATCAGCTGTTTTTTATCAAGGTTGCAATCACTTTAGGTAAACAAAACCTGAGCAGAAGGCAATCGGGTTATGTGTGCGCGTCTTTTGGATTGTATCTGCTCAACCTAATGGTTTAGGAAGTCTTGAAGCTCTATACTAATTGGATTAGATGAGGCAAAACTGATGAACCGTGAGTACAATGCAGCCAAAACATACAATGTGCTAAAGCATATAAAACCTATTGAATCTTGTATATTCTTCACAATGAGTGAGGTCAGATCATTTAGTTAGGATTTCTTTATTCTTTGTTGGATATCTGTTTCTTCACCGAGGTGGAAGCTGCACTAGAGGCAATAGTTTCAGTGCTTGTTGTCTGTCAGCGTGATTATGCAAGAACTACCCCGCCAAATTCCAACTGGGTGAACAGGTGGCACAAAGTCACAGAGAGCATCAGTTAATTGGGTGTGGTTCTGGATCCCTTTATTTAAAATTCTAACGTAAGGCATTGACCCTGGCAGAGGCCAGCTTTGTCCGAGTGGATTTCTAGTTTGCACAAAAAAAGTTTGATGCTGCCTTTGTGTCAGTATTCTTTATTGCAGATACATCAGCAATCCTTAAGGCACCTATGGATGAAGGCTCTATCACTGTCACTCATTACTACATCAGAACTGTTTTCCAGAATCCTTTGGGCAGCTACGTGGAGTCGAGGGGTGACCGTGGTCTTCGGTGGCTGGTGGTGAGACGACGTCATCAGGTTCTGGTGAAGGTGTTGAACGGCCTGGTCGATCCTGATCTTGGCTGCCGACACGAACAGCTCCTCTTTCAGGACTGTTGAACTTGAAGTAGGTGTTTTATATTCACACTAAAAAAGGTTTTTGCTCACATTAATACAGCACTTTACCATGCTTTAAATTAGGTTTTTTTTTAAATTTTGACTAATTTGTGTCAAGATTTCATAGTTTCCAGAGACAGCAAATGTAAAATGTCAAACACAACACCAGTTTCATGTAATGCATCATAAGAAATAGCATTTCAAAATGTATTGTTAGAGTAAATATAATCAAGCTGAAGTAAGGTTTTTAAACAAGCAGACATGCAGTATGCTGCAAAATGATTTTAACTGGCACCATTAAGAACATAAGTACAAGAGGTTTAAGGCACATTGTCTACACATTCCTCTGTAGAAACCATAAAAAAGAACAAAAGCAGGCTTTGCTGTTTGTACTACAGAGCTGGAAAAAAATAAACCAAGTGCTTGTGGAAATACACAACCGCAAACACTCTGGGTTTATTATTTCTGTTCTGTTTTGAAGAAATATGTTTGGTTGAAAATAGGAAACAATGCTTCAGTTTTACCTGAGCACAGCAGGAACCCACACTGAACTTGGCCTGTTGGCCGCTTGCCAAGAAGGAGACAAACACTTGTTTGTTCCCCAGGACTCGGACTCCGATGGTTTTGTTGAGGGACAGGAAGATGGGGTGCAGGGGGGTGGGAGTGAGCCTCAGACTGCTCCAGCTCCATCGGCAAGTCCTGGCACCTGCATTATTCAAACACTGACCGCCTGATCCGTTTAGGGCCAACCTGCAACGTGAACACGTAAACATATAGCACATTGATATATCAAATTCTTATATTTCAGCCCTTTTATCCTCAAACCATACATAAGCACGCTGTTATTAATATGAAGACACTGGTTACCCAAATTTACATTGAAGGATTAATCAATAAATTAGCTCCACTACACAGTATTTATCACAACTAGCATAATAATTATTAGAATAACTGTTTTTTACCATATGTTTCCATTGCTGTGATAACACGCCCCCCTGCCATCAGACTGGAACACGGCTCTGATTGGCTGTTTGGGAGCATTACTGTCATCATACACGATGCACACTCTTCCATTTCTTTCAGTCACCACAACGATGAGAGCCAAGTTGCCTGAGGGGTAGCTGTAACCATGACGATAAGGATGGAAATACCCACTGTAGAGTACATGTTGCATTGCTCATCCAGTCTAAATGAACCATACTGTATTTCTGTTGGTCTCCATGTCAAAACCCTGGTGAAAATCTCATCACATGATAAAAATCCATTCAGAATAAATTCTATCTGAGTGGATACAAGACCTCAGCAGAGCCATCAGGGAACACGGTAAGAAATTTCATCCCATTGGAATAATACTTCTGTAGAAATCCAGTGTTCTCCTGTGAATGTATACGAGATTAAACAATTAAAAAATGTTCATTGGATGAATTTAAATACATTTGCACTACTCATGGAATTAAGTTGACAAATCATTCATTAATATGAGCACTACATAAACTGGAAAAATACTTCTATAATGTTTTTTTGTAGTGTGAAGTCAGAAAAAGTAACCCTGATGATTGGCTTTCATAACAGAAAGCCTCTTTTATAAAGTGATGTGGGTGTTTATGGGGGTTTGAGGCAAAAAT